>JASFDG010000052.1:0-47975 GCA_036937095.1 Phaeolepiota aurea
GATATGACAACAGGAAACCTTGGCCGTCGGAGTTCGGAAGTTGTGTGAGCCGTCTGTTATGTGGAGGCCAGGTGGTTGGCAGATGGGTGGCACAAGGTTTGAAGTCTATTCTGCCATCCTGCGAAAATAGATGCTTATTCAACGCCAGGCACTATTTAATTCCCAGCTGCCATTCATTCCCTTCAATATCAATTCAACCCCTTCTTGCACAACTTCTCGCGTTATCTCTTTCTCACCCCATGGTAGCCTCGGTCCCAGAATGACCATGTGTACGCCCCAGTGTGCGATGGTCTGTCGGCGTACGCTCTCGTTGGGCTTTGCAACCGCTGCATACGACTGCAAAAAATGTGTCAACGCTGCTGAAGCTGTCTCCTTGCATTGTTCCTTGAATCGCTGCAGCATGTACAGCTCCGCACAAAGCTGGCCAAGTTCCACACCAGGCAGCCCAGGTTTGGCAAGCTCCCAGTCAAGGATATAAATATGTTCCAATTTCCCTCCAGCGCCGAGCGTGACCATCATGTTCCCGGGCCAAAAGTCCCCCATTACAAACTGATGCCATGATTAACCTCGGCCCCAATTGAACACGGGAGAACCCACGGTATCAGTCGCACTGAGCATTGCTGAACTCGTCTCTTCTGCCAATCTCCTTACAACCTGCAGATCCTCCTCCCTGACTTTCAGCGGTGGGTCCATCAATTTCGGTATTGCCTCTTCGCCTGTGACTGTCTGAACGAGACGCCCATACGACACCCACGCTGACATTTTCTTCGCCTGCACATTTCCTTCAAAGGCCCCTACCACGTCCTTATCGCGACCCCAAGCGTGCAACCGTCCTGCAAATTCGCCCAGCACGGTCCCAATTTGTTCGCATAGTCCGAGAGACGGTGCTTCATTCAGCATCAAGTTTTTGAGATCGATGGCTTCTGCTCCGCAGTCATCCATGATAATGACATGAGCTTCCTCGTCGAACCGATGGACCGCGGGGACCGTCACTACCGCATCAGGCGGTAGCCACGCCTTCACGCGCCGCAGAGCCTCAACTTCATATACCTAGCGCAAACGGAGAGGGGTGAACCGGTGGAGAGGGGACGAAAGGACGATGCTTGACTTGCCTGCCTGGAAAGATCAAAGGCGATAGATGGAACATTTTTCACATACGGCCTCGCATGTTTGAAAACGACAGTGTCACGCCCTTGGTAGGGGGTCTGGAGCACAACACGATAGGTGTAGTTTGCAGTTCCGCCTAATAGGGCCGCAACGCTTTTGGCAGAGAAAGGAGAGCCTGACAGATAGGCCAACACATCCCCCTCTGACGTCAAATCCAGTACAGAGGTCTTGTCAACCGAGTCAGTAGCCATAATAATGTGAATATGTTCGACAATCCCTCTGCTTCAAAGCTTGGTTTTGTATGGGCATTTGCGGATCCGTTGTAAGAGTCAGATCTGTCAAAAATACGGACACGCATTATCGTTATCAGAGTAGGTGATTATTTCTGTTTTTGTAAACGGTGCAGTATATATCAGGGAGTTGTCGCATTCAGAGGGCCCGTCACTGTTCAACTTTTCTAAGAGTCGAGATTCAACATACGAACGTTGCCTGTTGGGTGAGCTGCACCGTACCGATGGCCAAACGTCGGTCGCTATTTACTCGGGGTAGAGATCATGTGTATCTCAGGGGTCCCACCAAGGAACTGTTCAGCCATTCCTGACTAGAATTCATTCCCTTCACTATTAATTCAATCCCTTCTTGCACGACCTCTCGCGTTATCTCTTTCTCGCCCCATGGGACCCTCGGTCCAAGAACAACCATGTGTACGCCCCAGTACGCAATGGCCTGTCGGCGTACACCCTCGTTAGGATTTGCAATCGCGGCGTACGACTTCAGAAATTGTGTCAGCGCAACCGAAGCGGTTTCTTTGCATTGCTCTTTGAACCGCTGCAGCATGTATAGCTCTGCACCAAGCTGGCCAAGCTCCACACCAGGTAGTCCAGGCCTCGCGACTTCCCAGTCGAGGATATAAATACGCTCCAATCCCCCTTGAGGGCCGAGCGTGACCATCATGTTGCCGGGCCAGAAGTCACCCATTACAAACTGTCAAAATTCATGCCATGAATAACCTCGGGCCCGGTAACAGAATGCACACAGAAGAACCCACGTTATCACTGGCGGTAATCATTGCCGCACTCATCTCTTTTGCCAATCCCTTGATAGCTAGCAAATCCTCCTCCTTGACTTCCAGTGGCGGATCCGTCAACATTGGTAATTCCTCCTCGCCCTCGCCCGTCACGGTCTGAACGAGTCGCCCATAATAAAACCATGCTGTGATTCTCTTCGCTTGCGCGTTTCCTTCAAACGTCTCGACCAAGTCCTTATCGCGGCCCCAAGCATGCAACCGTCCTGCAAATTCACCTAGCACAGTCCCAATTTGTTCGCACAGCCGGATAGATGGTGCTTTATGTATCATAAAGTTTTTGAGATTGGTGGCGTCCGCGCCACAGTCATCCATGATAATGGCATGGGCTTCCTCATCGAACCGATGGACCGCGGGGACGGTCACGACCGCATCAGGCGGTAGCCACGCCTTCACGCGCCGCAGTGCCTCCACTTCATAAACCTAGCACAAACGCGGAGATAAGTAAATCGCTGGAGACGGGGCATGAGAACGTGGCTGACTCGCCTGCCGGGAAGGATCCAAGGCGATGGATGGTAAATGCTTCAGATATGGCTTCGCGTGTTTGACCACGACGGTATCACGCCCTTGATAGGGGTTCTGCAGCATGATGCGATAAGTGTAGTTTGCATTTCCGCCTGACAGGGCCACAACGCCTTTGGCAGAGAACGGTGTGCCCGATAAGTAGGCCAATACACCATCCTCGGATGTCAAATCTACCACAGATGCATCGATATTTGGGGATAGCAGATCGGAAGGCATCATGATGCAATATGAGTGCTAGTTTCTAATTTATATATGGCGTCGCAGCGGTTCCGAAAGTAAGAGTCAAGTCCATCAGAGCCAGTTATTATTACCCTCACGTTTTCCAGATGGGTATCGTAGAGCGGAGGTTTTGGAGTTCAATGGCCCTCCTGATCTTGAACGCAAGCACTGTGAGAATACTCTTTTGCTCCTGACAGTCCTCGTGGCCAATTTCCAAATTTAGCCGATCGAAATCAATCATGTAAAATTCAACAAACACGACCTGTTTACTTTACAACCTTGGCAAGCACAATGTCTACCCTCATAGAGTCCAAAGCACACCTCGACAAGATATTCGCAGAGTCACAGGATAAACTTTCGGTACGCAATTAGTTGCTTTGACGCGTGGTTTAGCCCCAGAATACCCATTGCCGCACGGCAGATCCTCTATTTCACAGCAACCTGGTATGCACACCCACCGTTAAAAACGCGACATTCTCTGATTCTCACTGTATAAAAGGTGTGGCCCCTGCCGCATAATCGCGCCTATATATGAAACGTTGGTATCTCAACACCCGAATGTCAATTTCCTGAAATGCGACATGGAGAAAGTAGCGGAGGTATCGCTTTTCTATCAAGTCAGGATGATGTAGGTCTTTTTTTAATCTCGTGGGTCCTCCATTGACGTGATCGCTGACCCACACTAGGCCGACTTTCCTCTTTTTCAAGGGTGACAAGAAGATTGACCAGGTTCTTGGACCGAATAAAGCGTATGTATTTTGCAAGTCTTTATCAAACACTCTCATGATAAATCCTTTTTATAGGGCTCTCGAGGAAGGCATCAAGAAATACAGTGCTGCTCTATTCGTTCAAGAGGACGCCTGGTAACATTTCGCTACCATTCAATTTACTGTCGTTGGATAGTCCATCATGAATAACACAGACTCATAGTTCCTTGAACAACTGTGATCGTGCATAAGGCTAAAAGAGGCGACGCATAAGGGATTTCTTCTTGACACCCTTTTTGGCATCCTCGGTGTCCGTTTTGGGAACTTCAGCCGATTTCTTGTCCTCAGGTTTTGGAGGGAGGGCAGGGCCGTATATATCCCCTGCATCCCATGCCATTGGCACAAGAGCCACTGGTAAGATCCAAGTGGCAGTCAAGACAACACCATGCCCTGATGGCTGATTGAGGTTTTGAAAGATCAGAAGCACAGGATAAGCTCACCTTTGTCACAGGCAGTAATCCTACCCCAGCTCCATGCAATGAAGACGCCAATATACCCAACAACTGGACTCAACCTCTTCAACAAGCCCAAAGCTGGCCTGAGTTGGACGGGCACCAGCATCAATGGGATCTTGTCGAGCAGCCATTTGAGTGCGGTTGTGACCATAGCTGCGCGCGCTGTTGCCTTCAAATGGCCTGAATCAAGCTTTGCCATGACCGGTGGAGGGAGATAGAGTCTATAGCCCCACCACGTTGTGAGAACGGATAGTTGGGTCGTAGACGGCACCCACAAGTGCCGCTCGATGGTTGGCTTCGACGTGGGTGGGTTGGGTGTATCATCAGGGTTGGCTGGCACGGCAGGTTCGTCCACGTACTCGAGAACGGACTCGGACTCTGCGAGCTCAATGTGCGAGCTATCGTCGGGCTCAAGCGGGGTATACATCATCAAGCCATCCTCTCCCTCCTCCACCTTCTTCGATTCGGCCGTAGTGGCCTGCGCACCCTTACTCCTCCCCAGCCCAGCCAACGTCTCCCATATGCTCTGCCTTGTCGACCGCCCGCCTTGTGGTGCTTCAACACCGTTCATCACATTCTCGGAGGAGAGCATCTTCACCAGATTCTCATCTATGCCGGGCGGCACAGGTGAAGGCTTCTTGCCAGCATCATGATCTTTGTCGACCGGCTCTTTGGCTTTCGAGGCTCCCAAGTTCAAAAGCGGGGTGATCGCGCCTGGGAGGGGCAAGGATTCAATAAGATCTCTGATTCTCGTCGCAAATGGTACGGGCTCCGGGAGCTCTGGAGCTGGGGCTGTCACTGGCTTCTGTCCTTGTCGTTCACCAGCTTCTTGTGAAGCCTGTGGCTCGTCATCGGGTAGGTCATTGAGATCCCACGAGGGGGGAGGGAAAGATACGACATCCCTTCGCCCCATGAACGATTTCAGCTTGCTGATTGTTGCGAGCTTGTAGGTTGGGATTTTGGGGACGGCTGGCCTTGGGGATCGTTTAGGAGTAGCATTGTCTGTAAAAGCCATTTGTAGTATCAATTGTGGAATGATCAAACACTTGAAATATTATCATGTTGCATAATAGGAAATTCGTGACCTCATAGATTAGATAAGGGGCGCCAGCGTAACTTGATAGCTTAAAAGAATGATATTAGGGAAACCAAATGTCCGATGTGTGGATGATATGTAAGAAATAGTCCATCTTGTTAAATGTCCGATGTGTGAATGAATAAGAGAAAAATGATCCATACGATCATGAAAACCCTCCTAGTCCTTTAGGAGCACCCCGGCACATCGCGCTCTCATCTCATCCAGCGGCGAATATTCCGACTCTGGTTCCATCCTCATTGGCATCTCATATCGCACCTTCAGCACCTCCAGCGGCGGAATTTCCAACCCTGAAGTTGCCCTCGACCACCGCGTACACCCCATCTCTTGCTCAATCTTGGCATCCAGCTCTGCCCACCGCTCGACCGGGAATAACACCTCCCGTATCCACTCTTCCGAGAACGGCGCCGCTACACTTCCCGGCATTATCCCCCGGCTCGGGAACACCGACACATTCCCGTACAACTCTCCGCTCAACACTTTAGGAAGATCCTCGATCTCGGATGGGACAAACAGCGATAACGCTTGCCAGTAGTGCGGGGCGAACTCAAAGTCGTGCTCACGCGCCATCAGGATGAACGCCGCAAAGAAGAGGCGGTGCCCCGACCGCAATGTCGGGGGGACATACTCGATGGGAGCGCGGGGTGAGATTTGGTATGGCGGGTATGTCTCTCTGATATGGTTCCGCAGGCGACGGAGCAGGGTGATGGCGGCGACGGTGACAGTGAGGGGGACACCCGTATCACGGATGAGATGTGTAATGAAGAGGGAGAGTTCGGGCCGGCACATGTATTCAGGCCTCTTAAGGGTCTGTACCACTTCCTGCCGACCGTAGCGGATGGTGATAGGCTGAAGCTCGTCCTCGTATTCTGAACAGCCGAATTCATTGAAAAGGTAGTTGGCGCAGCTGTTTGCGATAGATTTCTGCACCAAGTGAAAATCTGGGGGGGAGCATTGTTTCTCCAAGGGCGAGCAGAGCTCTAGCGACCATTGGGAACTGGTTGGGGAGACGTCGCTGATCATGACTATAGTGTGTGGTGGTGGTGGTGGTGTGGTTACTGTAACACGATAAGCAAGGGCGACAGTAATACCAACGGCAGACATACCAGAATCAAATGTTTGTTGGACTTGTATGTGATTTATGAAGTTGGGATGATAGTGGTTATGGTTTAAGTTGTGAAATGGGGAATCATTGACAATGCCCCGAATTTATAGCAGAAATTACTTAGGAGTTACAGAGTCTTGGTTGGGGCCACACGATAGGGATGATCGAGAGGGGGGCAGAGGAGGGGCCATCGAGAGGGGCCACCAAGGGGGGGCCATTATTTTCAAGCGATTTGTGACAGGACTCTGTTCCCTGACGTGCTCTGGATAAGATGGTAGCGGATAATAACAACACTTTGAGAATGCCAAGGCGGCTGAAAATCCTGAAAACCTGATTTCCGAGCAGCCAAACGAAAGGAAAAGGAGGGTTCTAAATTTAGCTCTGCATGCGACCACGTGACCGTTATTCTGGTATGACGTCAGTTCAGGCAAGACAGAAACCGGTGCTGTTGGCCCTACACGCCGGAACCGGTAAACGAAAGGTTAGCTATACCGAACGTACAATTTACAACTGGCATAAAGTATGGTTTATGATATATGAGGCTTCTCAAGCAAAGTTCTTGAATCTGCACGTCGCTCATCAAGTGCGAGCAGAGTGACTCACGCTCACCCGGGCTCTTGGGGCAAGGCACATCGTAACAAGTCTACATTCGCAGGTCATCTTTCCAGATCTCCCAACCTATCTTATGGCCACATCCATCGGGGTGATCTCCATCCCTCCCAGGACCATAAAGACATAGCGTCGGAGGCTTTAATCTATGGACATCGCCTTCGCCAATTGGTGTTGTGAACGCTTCTTCGTCTGTCAGATCTACGTCTACGAGGCCGTTTAAGCCCTCTTCAACTCCATCATCGTCCCTTTCATCGTTAATCTGACCTCGCTCTGTGAATTTCAGAACTCGGACGCCGTTGCCAGCACTCGCCCTAAGCCTGGCGCGGGTCACAGCCAACTGGGCGATCCCCTCATCAAAGCCAGCCTCAAATTCTGAACATATCATTGCATATTTGTCAGGCTTGATAAGCGGCGAAGCTGTCGTTGAAAGTGACATTAAGACTGGGAGGGGTGGCAGAATCCGAACCTTCTTCGGGAAGTTTCGTCTCCCAGCCGACTGCGCTGTCGTGGATGATGGGGGTAGCCGAATTGGAGAGGGTGCTCTTAGGGAAATGGTAGCCGTTGCCAAGCCCCGACGGCCACGCCTTGCCCTTCGCGGAGCGGTGGTTGGGTCTATCATTTGTGCGGGTGCACCGTCTTCCCCCATACCAGCAGAAATGTCGGCCTCGAGCCATGCCTTTAGCTGCCTCTCCCTCTCCTTCGCGCGCCTGACCCCAACAAGAGCACATCGGTTGCCGAGTGTAGCCCATTCGCCCTCACGAAGGTCGCCATGAGGGATAGAACATTGATCCAAGACAATATGCCTAAGGCCACTGAAGCAGACAAGTATCTTGTCAAACTCTACTTCAACAACGCTGCATGTGGAAATGTCGAGAAACTCGAGAGGGGGTAAGGTCATTGGATGGCTAGGAGCTGAGTTTGGAGATAGCGAGGCAGTGCACAGAGATCGCACAACAGGACGAGCGGGAATACGAAGGCGGAGATTTCTTAGTGACGCTGATAGGGACCGTGAATGCAAGAGAGTAGATAGGTCTAGTCGAAAAAATACAATGGGTTGTGCAAACGCCTGCTTCTGCGCTACCCCGGAATCCAGGGGATCTTGTACAATGGAAAGTGTCGACAAGATAGACGGAGGCCAGCGCGAAAGAGCCAAGAGCGTCGAGTCGAAATAGACCCCCTATCATGGACTTTTCAGGCACGCGCAGATTCGTACGAATGAAATAGAGAACCAACCTTGAGAAATTGATAATATGTGGCTCTCTGTACACTGAGGAATGATTTACGGCCGTCAGTTGCACGCCATTTCTGAATTTCCGAAAGCCTACTAAGGTCGAAATCTAAGCGCCAGATACCGTAGATCCGGTAGAGGTTTTTCCAATATACGCTCTAGATGTTCAGGAGCGAAGTTGTTAGGGCCAATCCAGAGGTTGAGAGATTGGAGTTTGGGCAGAATGCGCGCGATATTGAGTATAATTTCTGCATCCGCCGTCCATGTTTCCAATGAGAACTCCCGCACCCACCAAGTGACTTGTTCATGGGTTGCTTCATCACCAGATTGTGATTTCTGGATGCTGCGGAGACGGCGATAGAGCAGTATGGCTTGTTCTGGGTGTGTTAGACGGATACTTTGAAAGAGGAAGTACAGGGGAACGGGAGAAAGGGGCAAAGCGCGCGTTAGGGACAGTACAGTCTGTTGTAAAGCCGAAGGGGGGATATGGGAGAGAATAGCGCCATAGAGCTCGGTCGGCAGTTGCGTTATCAGGGACATTGCTCAAACGATCTTGGCAGGATATGAAAAACATACGTAGTGATCCATCATACACAATTACACTAATTACAAACATAAATATTAAATTACAGACCGACACAACTATCGAATCAAGTCTAAGCTTGATGTCCCTGTTGCAGGCCATGACCGCTCAACAACAACAGGAGGTGCGGGAGATGGTGGCTGATTAGTCCATAATGAAGGTGGCCCAGACGGAATCCCAACTCCAAGCGACTGTAGGCCCCGTCCCACACCGGCAGGTGGACCCCCGCGTTGTTGCCCAAATATTCCTGGCCTGCGAGCTTGAGGGCCAGCCCGCATTCCTGCTTGAAGTTCCATGGCTCTTTGAAGGGGGGCCCCATTTGATTGTTGATTTCCATTATGATCCCAGTATGACGGTCGAGATGGGTATATGCCACTACCAAGGGTCGAAGCCCTTCTCGTGAATGTTCGCCCATTCTCTGAATGCGGGACGTCTAGAGCCACACCATGCTCTAACAGGTTGGCCTGATCGATCCCAAGGAGACTTCTCAGCTCTTCGTTCTCTTTCTCCAACCGAGTAATTTCGCACTCCCTTTCAAGCGCCCAATCCTCTTGCCGTGCTGCACTAGCCCCAATGCTACCTTTTTGATCAAGGGCCTCGACAAGGGCCTTGAGCTCCTCGACATCTTCTGCGCCGAACCCAGAACCATCGTTATCTGGGTCTATATTGCTTGAATTAGTCTCAGGATTTTCGCCAGCCATCGTACGAATCAGTCCACGAAGATGCCTTGACAGCCGTTGCAAAGATTGAGACATATTGTTTGCAGCCATGAGGTCAGTGTTCATGCTTTGGGTGTCCCGAGTACGAAGTAGGGTTTCGTAGTGTCGAGTCAACGTCAGTTCGTGTTGCTGGGCTGCCAGCTCAAGAACGCAGGTTCAATGATTCTCCCTTCTTTTGACAAGGACAGAACGTACTGCATGATTCCGAAACTTCGCCATGATAGTTTCCATCGTGTTCTCATATTCTTTAAGGAGAAGACTTAGTTGTTTGTTTTCGTGAAGCAATGTCTGATTTTCGATGACAATTTGTGCGTTCAAACGTTCAAGCTCGGATTCAAAATTCACTGGTTTAGGTATTCAATTTCCTTATACAAGGTGGATAGATGCAGGGCGTACCTTTGGAAATATCCGTGTTGTACCTCCTCAACGCGAAGCCCTGGTTCCCTGTATTCCCTGCTTCGACCTATCCAGAAATAAGAAAATATTCGATTGACTGGACGCATGCGCCGTACTTTAAGAACGCTAGCCTGCGACTTCAAATTACTCGCAAGCTTTTGGTTGTGTGCTAGCTGGTCACTGAGCTCGTTCACGATCTGCCACACGCGTAAAAGTTCAGCATCCATGGTGGCCGTTATACTTCTATATGGTGTTCAAGAGGCGTGTCGCATGCGCATAAGGGAGGGAGGAGGGCGGAAAAGGTGCAATCTAGAATGTGGCTTGTTTTTGAAGACTCGGTTGCTTGGGTGTTGTTTTTTAGGGGCTATGCCAAATAATCTTAAGGAGTTCCCAAAATATTTTTAACGACCAAGATGCCACCCAAGAAACGCAAGATAGAAGCCAGCAGCTCAGATGAACCCTCAAAAGCCAGCAGTTCGGACAAATCCTCAAAAAATCTCAAACGATCAACGGGGGATACCTCAGAGGAAAAAGCCAACGCTGATAAAGGGATCTTGCTTCTTCCCGTCGAGTTGGTGTCCGAGATATTCTCGCATTTTCCAAAAATAGTACCGACTGCCACAGCGGATACGGTCCTCCCAAGCACGTTCCTTGCGCTCCCAGATGCATTGCGCGCGCTCTCGCAAACTTGTGTCGCCTACAGGCGAACTTTCTTGCCCCAACTTTGGGAGACATTTACTGCATGTGTAGACCGCCGCACTGATGACTCGCACGCGGCGTTCTACAAACATACTGGGGACACCATCATACGGAAGACTGTTGGGCTGCTCAACGCGCCTCACCTTGCCACATACATTGGGTAAGCGTTCCCTTTCGCAAAGGTCTGCTTTTTATTTACTCAACTGCTTCATGACAGGGAGGTCCATATCGTGTTCACTCGCTATAAAACTGAACCAACCCTGCGACCGTTCGTCCAATGCATGCAAACCATGACAAACCTGCATACATTCCACGTCCTTCATGCTCACAGCCAAATGACAACCGCACTCAAAACGGCGTTTGAAGGCTCTTCTTTCCCGTCTGTCCGCACGGCTGTCCTCCCTGGTCACGGACATGAAATTTTGAAACGGTTTCCAGAGGTAAGGGAAGTCCATTGCAATAACGACGACGGCAGTAAGCTTGTCACGGTCATCGCAAAGCACTGCAAATGTGTGGAGAAGATCGTAGGGTTCAGGCCAGATGAGAACATGATGAAACGTGAGTCCCCTTCTCATTGGCTGACCATGCATCCCTAAAGGCTAATAATGATTACTAGGTATAGTCAAGGCCATGCCCAATTTGCGCTATATCCAGATAGAACCACGCGAAATCGAGGTCAGAGCAATCACTCATGCGTTTTCTTGGTGTTGACCGACCCCTTAGGGTGTCTTCAAGTTTCTCTCGCAGCTCAAGCATTTAACTACGATCGATATACGGGGACCATTTAACTATACAGGAAATCTGGACCCGCCTCAACAAGTCGTGGATAACGCCAAGAAAGTCCTACTTAACAGTTCTAACAACGACAAGAAAAGTTTATGCGTTTCCTATAAAACATACACGACAACGATTGCGCTTGACTAATACACCTATCACCTATTTCGTACAATAACTAGTAACTTATATTAGGCACCATGTCAGCCGAACCTCTGCTCTACAGAGGACTATATATTTTCGACTTCATCCCTGGCCAGGTCCAAACGGTATGGTTCCACAAAGTCTATCCCCCTTGGCAAAAGATCGGTCAGTCACTGAGATCGTCCATCCAGTCGTCAGTCAGACAATCAGCATAGTCCTATCATCGAGATAATGAGGTAGTGTTGGGCTTATATCAGGGTAGCTCACATTCGGATCCACATGGTCAGCGCTTAGCGGGACTAGTGGAGGTACCACGCACATGACTTTCATGACTGCAATCGGTACTGCGTGAGCAGGAGCTGGGGTGCTTGGCATTGATATATTGCTGTTGGGATACTTAGGTCCTACGATGGGGGCCCGTGGCTGCTCGACTTGGACCTTATTCATTCCATCATTGGAACCTGAAGCAGTCTGTTTCAAGCTTAAATCTACTTCATCACGGCTCTTTGGGAAAGCTTGCCGTTGTGGAGACGTGTGCGAGGAAGGCTTGGGTTGCGAGGCAACTATCGAGCTTGAGGGAGCCATTGGTGTCGTCCCTACTTGGGAATTGTGAGTTAAACTTGGGCATGAGGGTGCTTGGATGACAGCATCTGGGATTGGAGGACTATGGACTAGTCGTCGAATTTTCGTGGGGTTCCTTGGTGATTGGCTGTGTTTCTGCACCTCTGTTGGAGTTGAGCTTCGCTCCAACTGAGTTTCAAGCAAGGTTTTGGTTCTGAAGTCTTTTTCCAACTGTTCCCAGTTCCTTTCTGGTGTCTCTGCTGCGAGAGTGCCACGATTTGCCAAAGCATCTGCTCCATCATTTCCAACCTCACCACTGTGGCCTTTGACATATTGCAGACGCACTTTTTGGCGTTTGTTAGCACGTGCATCAAGATGAGCGGATATGTAGCGTATGATGGCTGCATTTTTCACCGGCCCCCCAGACGCACTCCTGAACCCATTTCGCACCCAGTTTGGGAGCCATTTTTGGAAAGCTAAATATGGATCAAGATGATTTACACGAATCAAAAAAACTGAATTTACAATCAATGCAGTATTGTGAGTCGGTCTTGACCAGCAAAGGTTTTGTGGACACTGGCGTCGTCTCCAGAACTCGTAAAATTGCCTTCGGCAAAACTTTAGGGAACCAGAACAAAGAGTGATAGAAGACAAACGAACAATCAGCTCTGCCCTATTATTGGTCTGATCGCCTGGGCATCGCTCGGCCAGATTACTACAATACGAGTCAGAGAAGTACCATGCCACGACATATACACTCACCGGGGGTCACCGTGCCCCCACCATACTCCAATGCCTGCAATAGAGCCAAATCGACCATTCCCCTTACAGGCGCCATCACTATAAACGACGTCCCATGTGGTCTCATCTTCAACCATTGATCGTGCTCGTTTCCTGCCGACTATACTTTTGACCCCATCGGCGATTGGGACAGAGGCCGGTTTTGCGGTGGTTTGGGGTGCGGCTGCGCTTGATGGCGCGTCGCCCTTGACAAATCTTTCTGCTTCTGCTGCATTCGAGAACTTCTTGTATTTGGCACCAGGATGCCCCTTGACTTGCGCCTTACACTCGTCCCTATGCGGATAGATTGAGGTATGTTGAATGGTTATATTGTCTTACGCACCAGCTGAGGTAAACTCCAGGCTGTTTTCCATCCTGAACAGCATAGAAGCCTCCTCCCTTCACTGCCTTTGGCATCGTGTGTCGTTGAGGAATGTTTCGAGGATATTCGCGTTGTTGCCCCCGAGTAAGTACCGATTTAGAGGAGGGGCGCAGAGCCCTTAGGAAAAAGAAGAGGCGCGGAATTGTGTTATCAGTGATTGAACCACCTGCGAGTCAACGTTAACGCTAATTATCACAATGACGTTCGCGTCGCGTCCACGTGACGTTGGAATATTTTTTTAATTTATCCAGTATATTCTTGTTTAGGTATATTAATACATAGCAGCATCATAGAAAATTGTCGTCGCCAAACATGATTTTCAGATTCTCGATGCTTTCTGGGTCTGCCTGAACGCCTTTAGAAGTGCCGCGAAAAGCTTCCTTGACAATAGCAGTTTTTCGTTTTTGAATTTGCAGAACCCGCCCCTCGATAGTATCTTTGACAATGAAATGCTTCACATACACAGTCTTATCTTGACCAATCCGATGGACGCGATCTATGGCTGGTGGTAGCTGTTAGATGTATTTGTAGGGGTCCCAATAAATATCATACTCACCTTGATTCTCGGTTGCTGCGTTCCACCAGCAGTCCATCTACAAAGCCCATGAGCAGAAGTACCCAACACCGTAGAAAATGACATCCTACCATGAATACATGATTTGCCGTAGTCAACTGGATCTTTAGGTCAGAACAGTCATTCTCATCCGTGTCAGAGTACGGACGTTTAAACCAACACCGCCTGCCTTCAGGCTGACAATCAGAACCTTAGGTTTCCTGGAAGGCGACTTGAATTCATTGATTGCAGTACTTTTCTTCTTCACATCCATCGTGCCATCAAACCTATATTGCTCGAAGCGCTCCCTCTGCAAAGCTATCTGGATGAGATCCAGAAAACTTGTGAATTGTGAAAATACAACGGCGCGGAAGCAAGGATCCTGGTCCCTCAATCTCCCTATTTGCAATCAGCAGATGGACCAAGAATAAGAGGAAGGCCTTACAGAGGTTTTGTATCAAAGCATCCAGCTTTGTGGAATTTTGAAAATCGTTTCGACGCAATATAACGCCTGGCGATGAGCTTTGAGGTACGGATGAATCAGGCAACCGTGACGAATCCCCTTTGCGGATAATTTCCACGAGGTCTTTTGCCTGCAGAATTATCGTAGGGATAGAAAAAGGGAAGGCTTTGGGGACATCTTACTTTGAGGGGTCCAATCGAACATGTCGGGCATAGATTGTCTTGGCCCTTTTCCTCGCAACTCACTAAGTGGGTGAGAATGCAGTCTTTGCAACTGATTGGTTTTAAGGGGGAAAGAACAACGAAACCGAGCAGAAGTGACCCACAATTGGTGCATACAGTTTGGTACAACCATAGGTGCTTCCATGACATCGAAACAGATGGGACATTCAGAAGCATCGTCATTAGCTATGTTCGCCAGCACATTTTCAGCGAAAGGATTTGGCCCTCCAGTTGGCGACTCTCCATCAGTATCGCTAATGAATCGTCGGATCAGTTCATTAATATCAACTGAACCATCGCCTGCCGGAGAAAGGGCCCTTTCGTCGTCTTTTGTGAGTACGAGGTTGGGATGGAGAACAGCTCGCCGCAATCTTGTGCATGTTTTCAGAAGGCGGTCAATAAATGCTCTGGGATGCTTACCTCATAAGCATAGCCAGAATATGGGTATAATTTCTGCTCACAAGTCCTTTGGCATTGAGCTGGTCAAAATTACGTTTGGCGGTATTGTATATGGAATTGTATATCTTCCGCTCCAGCATAGAAAATTCAAGCGTTTCAATGGAGATCTAAATTAGGGCCTCGGTTATCGAAAATAGGAACTCGGTTTAATATACACACCTCCTTCCCAGGCAATTCGACGATCCTTTTACCATCTGACCCTGTCATATTCTTTTCACGGCGTAACAAAATGCTTTCCAATATTACTTGTACGATCTCGATAGCTTTAGGATCATGGGCCAAGAAAGGCAAGGTAATAAACCTGACTAATGGTTAATGTAATTACGAGATTGCGGTGTCAACTCACGAGCGGAAAAAGGCAAAGTCAGACCAAGGCTTAAAATCCAAGAATTTTCTGCCATGAAATTGAGTAATCGAATCCGAGAAGAAGTATGCGAGCGTACAACAAAGAGTACAGATCCTCCAATTTGTTCACAATCGGAGTTCCTGAAAACTCGAGTGAATATTGGAACGAGAGGAAAGGGAAACCAGTAACCTGTTACTGCCCATCGACGCCTGGCTTGCAAGGCGTAGACAGCCTTGGCTGTTTTGCTCGTCCGTGATTTGCAAGCGTGTGCTTCATCAAGGACCACACGAAGCCATTCAACTGTTTCACGTCATGTTTAATGGCATACTACACCCAATCAATGACCCACTTTCGAAGACAGGGGATCTTGAATTACTGGACTTTTCGAATTTAGCATGCTCAGAAGCCAATACCCCATATGAGGTTATGATCACTCTGATCACGTTATCATCACCATCCCCAGAATCGATGATGGTTTCCAGGTCGAGTCGATTTTGCCCATGCCAAACCAAGACCTCAACGGTGCCAGGCTTCGAGGATCGTTGGACTTCTTCTGACCATTGCGATAACAGGGACGTGGGAGCAACAATAAGCGTCGCAGATGGAGGTTTCCGGGACTTTGCTTTTTGTGGGACCGCACGGAACGCATTATTTAGTTTAAGCTGGCGCACTTTAGGGCGGTTGCTATTCTCTTCCACTAGATCGGCACTAGATGGGAGGCTCGTCTGGATGAGAGCGGATAACATGATAGTTTTTCCCATGCCCACTTCGATGGCGGGCATGAGCATCAATGTACAATCAGATAATTGGGCTAAGACTTACTTTCTGAAAAAGTGACAGTTTTTTTGAACAATTGTTAATGGCAAATTTTAGAAAGAAACACTCCAAAGTACCGTCACTAATTCATGAGGGTATTAGAACTCCTGTAGCCGCACCTGGTATATAATGGAAAGGACTTACGCCAGAATTCCGCCTCGACAGTCTCTCTTTGCTTTTGGGAAATCTAAACTCAATTCCCCAGAATAGGGATTGAAATAAAAAAGCTTGTCGTCAGCGGTGAGGTCGATAATATCTTCCCCCAATGGTGGTGGAAACGTATATCTGATATATAAATGTTAGGTGGTGCATATCTCCGCATCTAGTCACACACTCGCTCCATAGGGGGTGCATCGACGTTGATTCACGTGCATCCATTTTCCCTGTTTCGAGTGAGTACATCCAGCTTATTTACATCAGCAAATGATACTCGCCGACGAAGACCGACTCACAATAAAGCCTGTTTCTGGTATCCCCGCAAATTGAGAGTGAAAGATTCTGCAGGCTCCATAGCCCCCATGGTTCGATCGTTATGTTGTGCTCTTTACACCGGTCAGGGAACATCGTCTGAATAGGAATTCATACGACACCTCTTGTAAATTAGGTCAATGTCATTTTTTGATAGCTCTTCGCCATCATCGACCTCAATTTCTTCGCCGTCCCCCACGATCTCTGTTACTTTTTTCAACTTTGCTTTTTTTATTCGCTTCAGAGCATCCTCATGGAGCCTTTCCTCGGACTTTTGTCCATTATACTTTGCCCCAGCTTGTGGTTTCAACCCGATTGTATTGAAGAGTTTTAGAATGGAGAATTTACGCTCCCGAAGCATGCTGAAACCAGGATGCAGATGAGAGTTTGGAATTATTTCAACTTGATTAAGTCTGTCTGACCTTTCGTCTTGAGTTTCCATTCCTTCGTTGAATGAGATCAAAGCTAGATCATCAGTTTGAGATGGTTTGGGAGGCTTGAAGGCACTTTCGAGGATGTATACATGCAGTGTGACGATCAAGCTGACACCAGTGGTGAGTCTATCTGGGCAATCAGACATTATACCTCGTATTTCTACAATGTCTGTATGACGGGTTCAGTCAACAATCGGAGATTATCGTGAATTAGGCGACATACCATAATCAAGTAGCTTTGCAATCCACAATGAAGCCTCCTTCGGTAAACGACCAAACTCTGTGCTGATGATTAGCTGCATTCATCGAACGAGCTTATGATCCTACAAACCAATACCACGTTGATTGAGCAACCGGACAATGGTGTCAGATTTCTTCTTCTGGAAATTTTGGGGGACTTGTGGCTTCAGCATGCTGGTAAGCGACATTTGTTTCTTTTTATCAGGTTTCTTCCCGTTCGTGGTCTTACTAGAACCTGCTACAGCTATTACAGGCTCGCCCTCTCGCTGGACTAGGATGGGGTCGTTCGACTTCACGATTCCCTTGCCGGATGTTGTGCTCCAAGCGTCTGGAATAAGGACCTCACCAATGTAGGTCGGCAGGAATGCGGGTGTAATTGATGAAGTAACCATCTTCGCAGTGGACAGCCGACGCTTTTTGGCAGGTGGGCCCTTTGATTCCATGGTTTCGACTCTAGAGGCTTGCTTAAAAGATTCTTCTCCAGCTTGGGAGGAACTTGTGAGGTTTGAGACCTTAGGAGGTTCATTAATCTTGATTACATCCATATCGTTGTGAGAGTCGATGCTTCTGGCTATAAGCCTCTTCAAGCTTGTGTGGTTCTGATTAGACGTCGAGCCTTCATCATCACTATCTGGAATGAATAGACTGCCCCTAGGCGAAGAGCCAGACGCGTGGCTAGAGCATTGCGTAGGTGTCTGTGGTGCTGATGAATCTGCAACTGCTGGGTCCAACGTATCCATTAATTCATCTTCATCTTCGTCCTCGTCTGATCCAGCGAAGAATAGCCCTAGAGGTTCTTCTGACATCCCAGCTTCAGGTATTTATCGCAACGTCTTGATCGAGAAGCGTGTATAGTCGTAAGGAAATGAATGGCTCGGACGCGTCAAAACGCGCTCGGCAAACATCTATCAACAGCGAATTTATCAAAGTTCCATCTTCGAACTCCCTTCACCATCCATTTTCAAAATGCAGCGTGGTTTACCGATGGTACGTCGACTTGTTGGCTTGAATTTCTAATAACTAGATTGAACGCGGTTCAAATAGCAACCAACTGTCGTGCTCTTGCGAGAAGGCACTGACACTTCGCAAGGAAATCCTCAGCTTCTTTCAAATATATCAGCATGTCTCGCCATATCAGAAACACTTTCAAGTACTCTTGGACCTCGAGGGATGGATAAACTGATTGTTTCGGACAGAGGAGAAGCTCAGATCACAAATGATGGTGCAACAATCCTAAAACTTCTCGATATCGTGCATCCAGCCGCGCGAACATTAGTTGACATCGCTCGGGCGCAGGATGCAGAGGTTGGGGATGGGACTACCAGTGTTGTTCTATTGGCTGCACAGCTCTTGAAGGAAGTGAGAGGCTTTATTGAGGAGGGTGTCAGCCCACACATTATCATGAAAGGGTTTCAACAAGCGTCGACACTGGTGCGTTTAGTCGACCCTACCTTTGACCATCCCTTTATACCCAAACTTCCCCCAGGCGATCAACCGAATCAAGGAACTTCAATTAACAGTTGACAAATCCGATCCTGAGTGCGTCCTCATCTCACCTACATCTGCCATTCTGATGGATAGGACAGACGGTTCCGTTCCCTCTTGTTGAAATGCGCATCTACTTCAATGTCTTCAAAGCTGATTCATTCCGAGAAACCCTTTTTCTCGAAAATGGTAGTGGATGCGGTTGGGTCGCTGGACCAGGACGATATGGACGAGTCACTCATCGGCGTGAAAAAGATTGCCGGAGGAGGGATGCAAGATTCTCTCTTAATCAGAGGAGTTGCATTCAAAAAGACATTCACATACGCAGGCGCCGAGCAGCAGCCCAAATACTTCTCTGATCCCCTCATTCTCTGCCTGAACGTTGAGCTGGAGCTCAAGGCAGAAAAGGACAATGCGGAGGTTCGCGTTGAGGCAGTATCAGATTACCAGGCGATTGTTGACGCTGAATGGGAAATCATCTACCGCAAACTAGAAGCCATCGAAAAAACTGGAGCGAAGGTCGTGCTCAGTAAACTTCCTATAGGCGATCTAGCAACGCAGTGGTTTGCTGATCGGGATATCTTCTGTGCTGGAAGAGTGGCTGCTGGAGATCTTCGACGCGTTGTACAAGCAGTGGGTGGAGCCATTCAATCGACATGCTCAGATATCAGTAGAGAGCACTTGGGCACGTGCGGACTTTTTGACGAACGACAGATTGGGGGAGAGCGCTACAACATCTTTGAGAGCTGTCCCAAGGCCAAAACCTGCACTATGATCTTGCGCGGCGGCGCCGAACAATTTATTGAAGAAGTAGAAAGAAGTCTACATGATGCTTTGATGGTCGTTAAACGGGCCGTTAAAAACGGCGAGGTAGTAGCAGGCGGAGGTGCCATCGAGGCATGTGGTCACAATATTTTTCTCCATCGTACACCTGACCCTCGATTTTTAGATGGAGTTATCTGCACATATCCGGAAACACGCCCTCACAATTCCCGGAAAGTTACAACTCATCATGGCTGCTTTCGCAAAGGCGCTAGAAATCATTCCTCGTCAAATCTGTGATAATGCTGGTCTCGACTCTACAGATATCCTGAACAAGCTACGGATGAAGCACGCCAACGGTGAAAAATGGTATGGCGTTGATGTTGACGGTGTTTCAGGCGTGCGAGACAATATGGAAGCATTCGTGTGGGAACCAAGCCTTGTAAAAACGAATGCGATAAGCAGCGCCACTGAAGCAGCGTGCCTGATTCTAAGCGTGGATGAGACAGTGCGCAACCCGCAAAGTGAAGCGGTACGTAATTCTTGACCATTTTGGAATGGCACACAATGAACGCGACTGCCGAATACAGCAAAATGCTGGCCCGAAAGCCCCCCCAGGAACCGCCCAACGCGCTCTCAGAGGTAGAGGACGTGGCGGACCTCGCCGGTGAGCAGACCGTCACGAAGGGTTGCGTCTTGAAGTCGATTTCCTGTTCCAAAGATGAAAAAATAAAGCTACTCTTGTAATCAGTTCTGACATGGAGCCATATGCTTCAATCAAAAATGCCTATAAATGGGAATAGACGGACCAAATATAGCAAGTGCTAGAAATCGCGCCATCGTGGGTGTCCTGAACGCAATGTCCAAATACTACTGTCTTATCCGAGGACACGGCAGGGTGCCTTCCCTACTAAGCCCTGTTAAATAGCAAGGCTTTGACATGCATCATCCGTTGCTCTTACCATGACCACTGTCCTCCTCGCAAGCAACGGCGACAAGAAGCAAGCCCCATCTTATGAGGAAGAGTTCACCGATGAAAAGGGTACTCTAACTCCCACAGCTAGATCTTTGAATGGCGATAAATCCCCACCCTTGGGAGCCCCTACCAACATTCGCACTGGCAATGGATACACCGCCTTGGTCAAGTGGTGGGATCGACCCAAGCTTGACTTGGATACCATCGCAACACAACCTTCAGTCTTTGATGACCCGACAAGTCTTGAAAGATATAGGCCGCCTCCGCAATACGAAAACAGCCACCGTTTTGACCAGCTCGCGCGTTGGACGTGGAGGGAAGAAAAGGTAGAACTTTCTCCATCAACATCTTTTTACAATACTCATAGGTCCCCCCCTTCAGAAAGTCATTCGTAGAATTGATATCAGAATTACGATTTGGGCGTGCGTCATGTTCTTTGCCCTCGACATGGACCGAGGCAACCTCTCACAAGCTAATTCCGACAACTTCCTCGAGGACCTCGGCTTGACCACCAACGACTTCAATCTGGGAAACACCCTGTTCCGGTTATCCTTCTTATGTGCTGGTTAGTAATCAGTTCATCTTGTGTCATTATAAAACCAGCTCCTTTATCCTAGAACTACCCTCACAATTAATCTCGAAGCGTGTTGGTCCAGACGTGTGGGTGCCCTGCCAGGTATGCGGCCCGGTACATTTATATGTTCATCTATTGAGTTATTTTTGGACGCGCCGCTTTTTAGATGGTCTTATGGAGTACAGTATCCTTCGCCCAGTTTTGGCTTAATGGACGGGCCAGCTTTTTGGCATGTCGGTACGTTTAACGTACAAAGTTACATTCACCTGTGCAGTCCTCGATCCTTCGCTTTACCCAGATTCCTGTTGGGTTTCTTGCAAGGGGGGTTTATTCCTGATGTCGTTTTGTATCTATCATATTTTTACACCTCAGGCGAATGTACGTACCAGCATGTCAGCTTCGTCCGATCCCCCTGCTGAATTTATACGACAGTGCCCATCAGATTGGCGTTTTTCTGGATCTCGAATTACACCTCCGACATTGTCAGCGCCTTTCTCGCAACTGGCATTTTGAAGCTTCGGGGTGTCGGCGGCAAAGAAGGGTGGCGCTACCTCTTCCTTTTGGAAGGGTTATTAACTTTACTCGTTGGCTTGGCATCATTCATATTGATGCCCGCTGGCCCTACTCAGACCAAAACCTGGTTCTTCCGGAAGGGTTGGTTCACAGAAAGGTAGGAAACCACCAAGGGACCATACACAGCAGCAACTAATGGCCTCCGTCATAGAGAGGAGGTCATCATGGTCAACAGGTCAGATTCTGTGCAATCGTACTGGGTTTCATATCATAACTGCTATACATTTGCAGGGTCCTCCGCGATGATCCTTCTAAGTCGGATATGCACAATCGACAAGGCCTTTCCCCGAAGATGATCTTCCAGTCATTAAAAGACTGGCGAATGTGGCCGATCTACATCCTTGGGATTGTGCACATGAGTCAGCCCAATCGGATCCAACTTTCGTACTTCATCTCTAACAGAATTTTGTAGTGCCCGTTGGGCCCCCTCAAACATACCTCACGCTATCTCTTCGAAACCTGGGCTTCAACACCACAGAAACCAATCTTTTGACAATTCCATCTGTTGTCATCGGCGCGGTGATGCTGCTGTTCGCGGCGTTCTTCAGTGAAATCGTCAACAGCCGTGTGGCCGCCA
The DNA here is from genome assembly GCA_036937095.1 of Phaeolepiota aurea. Taxonomy (NCBI): domain Eukaryota; kingdom Fungi; phylum Basidiomycota; class Agaricomycetes; order Agaricales; family Squamanitaceae; genus Phaeolepiota; species Phaeolepiota aurea. Next base: position 22,184 of record JASFDG010000052.1, read on the forward strand.
CTCTGATCTTACAGATATGGGCGCTCCCGCTGCTGATCGCCCTTTATACATTTAACAGTCAAACATCGCAATGGGTTTACTACGTTGTCGTAACGCTTCTCACTGGGTTCCCGTATATCCACCCTATTCAAGTGGCTTGGGCTTCAAGGAATTCTTACAGCGTCCAAACGCGGTGCGTCTACCTTGTTTGTGTCTGCCAGGACTCTCGGCTCTGATATCAAAAAAACTAGGACGATATCCGCAAGGTCTTTATTTAACCTATTTCTTGTTCGAATATGTCTGACACCTAATCACGGATAGCGTTTATAACATGTTTGTGCAAGCGGGCGCTATAACTTACGTGCGTCTCCTCAGTCTCGATTTCGCGATGGCATCCGTTATTTACTAACTCGTTCCTAGGCTAACATCTATCGGAAAGATGACAAGGTATGTGCGTTAGCAGAAGTCACCGATATTGTTCATCGCCGTGCAACCCGCCTCTGCAGCCCCTATGTACGTCGCATGTCATTTTCGTTCCAGTGGTGCTTCTAACACTATCACAGATAAACGTGGAAATCGTCAACTCATTGCGATCACATCAATGAATATCGTTTTATACATCCTGACATACTTCTTCTACAAAACCCTCAATGCACGAAGGGAGAAAATTTGGAAATCATGGACTACTAAGGTAACTTCCGCCCGCGTTTGTATTTTGTGGAATATAACCATCGTCTGTACATCAACAGGAGCGGCAAGATTATGTCGAGAACACAAAAGACCGAGGAAATCAAAGGATGGACTTTAGATTTGTCTACTGAACGGATTGGCTGTACCATGAAAATACTATTTAGCTAGCCAATTGAAATGTAAATACTCATGAAACGGTTTGCTTCTTTCTTGTAGCTAATATACTAAGCACGAAGGAAGGGAGATACAGAATGTAAGTTTCAAATTACGGACGTTCTCCAAGCAAAGCTCGAGCTAGAACAGTTCAAAAGGCTGCCAAACTGGTATTATGTGCCCTTTCTGGTCAATTTCGATCCATCGTTTGTGTTTCTCGTCAATATAACCCATTTTGTCAACTTCCCCAAATGCGCGATCCCACCCAAGACCAACTGCGGCCATGTTGCATATATTAGAGCTTGAAGGAATTATCTAGTCAACGAGCAGTCCTACGCCGTGCTTGCAAGACGAACCTTATTGTACAGACTGTGGCAGCGGGCGTTATTTCACCCTTCCAAGCCCACATCCCGCTCATCATTGCGAAATCGACAACCATCCCCCTTGTCGCCTTCTGACGAACATCGGCATCCAGCATGTTAAAATCATGTTGCCGATACTCGCCCGGGCTGCCAAGAGCGCTTAGCTCTGGGTACGTGCTCTGATATAGTGAATAAGTAGAGTTCTGGAACAAGCCCACGAATTCATCATGCGCGGCGGGGGCGTCAGAAGCAACGTAGACGAATGGCTTATTTGATGAGTTCGGGCCATCGAGATTAAGTCTCGTCGAAACCGATGAAACGGCGTCAGTGTACTCTCTGACTGGGATGAACTTTCCGTGATATTCATAAGACGACGGTTTGCGGTCCCCATGGCGAATGTGGACTGCGATAAAAGGTACATTGTTGGTTAGTATATTTACTAGCTCGGATCTAGCGAGGCGGATTAATTTGACGTTCTGTGCATTAGGTCGGATCGTGGACGCGAAGGAAGCGGAAGCAGCCTCGAAATTTGGCCTCAGGCGGTTTAGTTGATGAGCATATCTACAAAATCGGGTATGATGGTGATATTTCTGAGAGCCTGACCAGGAATACGCACGGGTCTTCGTAATGGTTGGAAAAGGCGTGGCCAAAGTGAAATTTAGCTGTCCGCGAGTTGATTACCTTGATCATGTATTAGGGATGGTTGTGGGCGAATCCTTCATTGAACTTACCCAGTGCCTGCGAATATATGTTAGACCCTAAGATATCGAAATAGGGCATACATACCTTGCTAGACGAGGACATGCAACAAGCTCTGGTGGTAGGGAATAAGAAAGGAAGTGGGAAAGTACCCAGAAGCAATTTACCTTGAGGAGGAGGGGCTCTACAACCTGGTTCGGGTCCAGGTTCAGTTGCACGAACGTCCTGGAAATGATCCATCCATCTTCGATGTGATAAGGAAGAGAGTCATTGTAGTGCGGAAAGGACCCACTTTCCACGATTCCAGTATGTATCATCGACAAGGAATGTTCGGTTGCGCTGTATTTAACCTCAGCATGACGCCTGCATCATGGAAGGCTGGGCTTCACCTACTTCACGTGCGAGAGCTGCGGCCTGTGCCATAAGGGCCAAGTCTGCGAGCAGACCTATGCTACCGTCCAGCATGTAGGTGATCGTGCTGGTGCAGACATCCATCATTTGACCTTCCGAGGCATCGTCGTGATGAGGAACATCCAGTATTCCTTCATGACCCAGATGGGGTTCCCAGAAATCCCCATGAGACATATAGCCCTGATTCAGCTTCCAGCACTCTCGCTGGTATTCGCTAGCCCGCAAAGGGAATGTCGTGTAATTTTCATACGAGATTAGATGATGTTCCATTGATACGCTAGTCGCATTGGCCAGTTCTGATGTGCTGCTCTCTTGGCTTGGGTCTTTAGGGTATGCTGCTCCAACGTATCTGTGCAAGGCATCTGGCTGTTTAAAAGCAAGCACGATCAGCACTACCAGGGCGCCTGCGACCGAAATGCCCGCAATAAGAGGCAGCCTAGAGAGTCCTCTGGCTACAACTTTCCTCCCTGTGCGTGGTTGAGCAGGTTTTTTGTTGGTGCTAGGACGAGGGTCGGTGGATGGAAAATGATCACCCGCGGAAGAGGCGAGCAGCGGCACCTGCTGCTGTTGAATGACGGTCTGATAATGACCAAGATCATCATCATCTTCCATACTTTGTAGTTCTAGAACGCTATGTCCCACTTCCTGTTCTCGTCCTGCTCGTGAATGTGGTGTTCGTGGTGTGAGGGATTGATATTCGAATGTGTCTGGCTGGCGACCAGATGCAACCAGGTCTGTGAATGGACGCGGGCGATTGAGGGGCATGTTGCAGCCAGTGGATAACAAAAGAGATCATTTCTCATATACCCCGTTGCAAGGCAGCCACGATCAACAAATATGGTCGCGGTTGATGGATGATCGCCTATAAATTACAGCAACCTTTAGTAGTACGCTCTAAACACACTGCACTTTGATGTTGCAATTTTCCCTTTGAAGCCCGCCTGTAAAAGGCTGAGCAGAGAGAACGATGTTGATGGGTTTTTTGTGTTTCACCACGGCTTGCACGAGAGATGCAAGGGCTTTCAAGGGAAACCCATGAAACTGTAAGTATTTTTGTTTGCTGTCTTATAGGGCTGTACGTTGCAGTCCAATGTAACCAATAGATATTGCATAATGTAATCGAATAATCCATACGAGTCAACGAGTCTAAGCGCAACAATCCCTAATCAAGCTGAAGGGGAAACCGCAATCGGGGTATTGGGAGGAGCCGTGGGCCCGGCTGCATCATAAGTCGTGGTGTTTGCTGGCGCGTCGAAAGCCGTGGTGTTGCCTTGAATACCAGAAGCATCAGAGGAAGGCGAGGGTGACGCGCTAGTAGACATTGTTTGACCAGGCTGATACGCAGGGGATCCGGAAGGTGGGCCTGCGTCGCTGCTATCCTCTGGAGCGGCGGCTGAATCCGCTTCTGCGGAGTTGCTGGCTTGTGAGGCAGCCGAAGCGCCCATGAGATCCGCAATGCTAACTTGTTTAACGGCGCCAGCCGCAGCGTTGGTAGGAACTTGGACGACACCACCAGCAATACCGCCACCAGTTCCCGCAACACCACCAACAACGGCTCCAGCGCTGGGTCCAGCGACACCTCCAATTACACCTCCAACAGTGCCTCCAACAACGCCCCCAACAGTTCCTCCAACGGTGCCTCCGGCGCCACCAAGAACATTCCCACCGGTCCCGAGGGCGCTCCCCGCAGTGCCCCCGACGATGTTCGTGACGGGAGCGGGCGCGTTCGGAGTAGCGGCAGCTGCTAAAGCGGCAAGTGTGGCTGACGCTTCACTGAAGGCTGCAATTACCATATCATTGAGTGCGCTTTGGCTGGACGTGGGGTCCTCGACTGAAGCAGCGACAAAGTCCTCCTGCGTAGCTGATGTTGACCCCCCAGATTGTGGGTTTGTGCTGAGGCCGAGCGCATCTAAGACAGGCTTCACTATTTCGCCCACAATTGGCAGTTTCTCAATCGTATCTATTATGGAATCGCGGCCCGCGATGTCATTTCCTATGGTTATCGTCAGAGATTTGCCAATAAGTTTGGGTTGTATTTAGCTTACCCGCAATTGTAGACCTAGCTTCATTTTCTTGCTCATTCGTGCCAGAATGAAGACCGCGTCCCATGGCATCCTCATGAGACGCTGCGATGTTGTTGCTGTGGGAGGCTGACATCCCTCTGTCAGTCTGAGGCCCATCGCCAGCAGGGGCAGCAAGACTTGTGGACGATGACGAGATCGCTAATGTCGCAAGCAGGATGGAAGAGCTCGAGGGAATCTTCATGATGATGTAAAGGATGTTTATGTTCGCAAAATATGTCCAATTTTGTGGGTTGATGATGGTAGATGAAAGGAAGGAGGCTTTGTCGAGATGCTGGGGGTTTATATAGGCAAAGTCTTGGGGGCTGACCCAGTCAGCCACGAGATATTGCGAACAAGACTGTCAGCCATTTTGTATCCGAGCAGGGAGGCTGACTTTGGGACAGTTCATTTCAAGCAAAGCGGCGGCCAATGCTAGGGGAACGCGAGGCACAAACTGTTGAGAGATCTGACAGAGGCGTATTTCCATCGTCAGTAAAGCAGTCTGGTATATTTCAGGATAAATCACGCATTTGGACGTTCTAGCCCGTTCTACGTCGATATTCCATCTCCCAAAGCTCCCCTCCCTCTTGGCCGAAGCGCCTCCTCCTTGAATACATAGTATTTGATCTTGCACTCAACACAGCATATTCCCAAAGGCTGGAAATCGATCGTAGGATGGGCGTACCCAGACAGGATGATAATAAGCACCAGAATATTGCAGCAGCACTGTTAATTGGGGGGTTTGTGGGTCGTTCTCAAAAAGGAAAGCTAGAATGAGCACATTACAAATGCTGCGATGAGCAGTATCGGTGTGAGGGCTGCGATGTTTTCCTCTCTGCTTGACATCAGCTGGGCTTGGTGGTGGTGGAAGGAAAGCAGGCTTACCCTGCAAGAACCAAAACCTTGTCCTCGTTTCTGTCGTCGATCACATCGGAATACATCAGATTGCGACCCAAACGGCCGTAACAGTGTAACCACAAATGGTGATTTTTCCACCCGAAGACTTCCAAATTTGTCAGTCTGCACCGCATAGGCACACCATATCATGTGTGCATTTTCTTTCTATTTTATCATTGGCTGGGTTAAAAATTAAGACGGAGCCTGAAATTGACACATGTAAAGGCGTAAAAAAAGGCACAATCGCCTTACTCCCACCCACTGTTATCTCTCAGAGCGAATCCCCCTTCTCTGTTGCACCATCAAGGTCACTTTCTGTGTGATATCTGCAAGCCGATACTTGGAGACCCGAGCGAACGGTATTGTGGTCGAGATTGGCTTCATCAGATTTGAGGTAGAGGTTCCACTCTTTCGGGTTTTCCCACCTGAACTTCTTGCTTTCGACTTCAGATCCATTTGTTGTCGGTCACCACTTCCAGGACACCATGGTAGGCGACAATGCTCCTTCACCCTCACCATCGTTGAGTACCAAGACGGTGATTTTAAGTCCCCTGCCCTCTACGATCAGCATATCAACACTGACGACAACACTCAGCTCCCCGAGACAGTGGTACCTGATCAAGCTTTTTCTTCGGATGTGGACATCGAGGCCTCTGCGTCGTCGAGTATAATTCCCGTCGATCCTTTTCAGTTCCGAGATGGAGTAGTTAATGAACGAGAACTCGCGGGCTTACGCAAACGCAAGCGTGGCAAACGTGTGGCCAAGTATCAACGCCGCCAGAATAATGTACGGGTCACTGTAGCCACATTTAGACTTTTCTTGGCATTCATCGCCCCTTAGCTCATTGCATCCTTGCTAAAGCCAATGGAGGATCATACCGAGGAGGCAAAGCTCGAGGAGGAGGCTGCACGCTTACCAGTGAGTCCTCCTCGCTGGCCTCCGTTCTAGCTCCACTGACTTATTATCCCCCGCAGGTCAAAATTGCCATTTACGCGAGCCTTATATCCAATGTTGCCCTCTGCGTCCTACAGAGTTCGTACATCCCCTTTAAATGATTGTTTCAGTCTCTCAACTATATTCCAGTGTATGCCGCAATATCATCCATGTCGTTGTCACTTCTAGCAACAGGCATTGATTCCGTTTTTGATATCGGCAGTAATGTTCTTCTTTTCTGGCTCCACAAGAAGGCCTCCAAATTAGATGTGAATAAATGGCCTGTTGGAGGTGCACGCCTTGAAACCATCGGAAATATCGTTTATGGTATGTTCGCTTTAATATTACTTCTACAATACTAAAAGGAAAGATAGGATCACTGTGAGATATGGCACCTCGCATGAGAAGCCGAGCCCTAATTTATAACCATAAAGAATGGCCGCCGTTAATCTTGTCGTCATCGTGGAATCATTTCGCAGCCTTATCGCAAAGGAGAATGGTGACCTGAAGGCCTTCCATTTACCTTCCATCATTGCCGTCGGGTCTGCTTTAGGTGCGTTATATTTCCTTTGCACTTCCCTCGCGCTCGATATTGAATTACGCCACAGGTGTAAAACTTTTGCTATTCCTGTACTCCTATTCCCTCCGAAGCAAATCCAGTCAAGTGCAAGTTTTGTGGGAAGATCATCGTAATGACCTATGGTTAAATGGATTTGGTATGTATCATCGTGGTTCATCGCTCTCACGACTGATAATTCTTTTGGCCAGGTATTTTGATGTCTACTGGAGGCAGTAAGCTACGCTGGTGTGAGTTTTATTCGTGTCCTTCATTGTCCCCTTCTTCATTGATGTCATAGGGTTGGATCCTATGGGTGCCATCATTGTGAGTACCATGAGAGAAGCCCGATGCGAACATTGTTGATCTATGGCCTTTACAGATCGGCGCGGGGGTGATTATTTCTTGGTCCCGTACCATCTACACACAATTCGAACTTCTGGCTGGAAAATCAGCCCCACACGATTTCGTGCAGCTCTTAATATACAAAGCAGCCACGTTCAGCGAGGACATTGAAAAGGTAGACACTGTGCGCGCATATCATGTCAGTTTTCAGCTCTACTTCTGAGATATCAAGGCTTATGGCAAATGTATGATTCCAGAGTGGACCTGTACGTTCGACCCTCATGTCTTCATCGCGGAAAATTATATGACCGAGCTTCGCCCGCTAGGATTTCTTTGTTGAGATCGATATCGTTATGGATGCCAATACGCCCCTTTGGAAAGCCCATGATGTTAGCCAGCAACTGCAGGACAAGATCGAAGTGCTCCCGAATGTTGAAAGAGCCTTTGTACATGTGGACCACGAAACAACCCACGTACCCGTATGTGGAAACAGTATTATGTCGGACGTCAGGTAAATTAACATTGTATAGGAACACCGGAAATACCACAAGATATTGGATTAGTTTCTGCGATTGTATGATTAGAAGTGGGTCCCGGCACATCATTATAATTGAAGCCTGAGTGTGCTGCTGATCTCTCCCAGTCTATAGAAAATATATTACAGGAAACGATACAAGCCACATGAGTGGACATTTGTTGTTTCCAATCATACCCTATTCTACTGTACAGTACCGAGTTCCATTAAATCTCATGAATGGCATCTTCCTTCGGAAGCATTAGATTGCGTCGTTGAATTAGTCAGACCCAAGAGCTCGGGCCAAACCGTAGTCCTGGAACTCTGCACCGCATCGCCACCGGATGTGTAACCGATAACCTGACAAAACGCGATCGTAACGTCAACAACAACCTCCCAGTGGATGCTACCCCTCCAGACTCAACTGAACAGAGTCCTGCAAGACGTCGGTTCCCACTTGCACCATGATGAAGCTCTACGCGTGACGGCCCACATGTGCTCCGATTGAAATGGGGAAGAGATTTCTCTGTGTCCACTATATATCGCTGCACTTTTCCGACGCGCTGATTGGCTCTAATCGCGAGAGCTTGAGTGTGTGTTGGCAGGGTAATTGTTCGACGGGTGAGGAGCATCATGTCCAATGACCTCCGCGGCGTAACATTGAGTGTCCGTGTGGGTCGTGTCTGCTGTTGGGAGACTCACGAATATATTTTTAGGTAGTTGTCACCTGGGGGCCATGCATGGCCTTCCCCCGACCTATTTTTGGCCTCGAAGCTAAATATATCCTAGCTTGAACCGTGGCTCAGGAATCGACTTCAAATTATGGCTCACTCTTGAAACCTCGAACAGACACCCTTGTCCTGTGATGCTTCAGTCCCTGACGTGGATTGGCCGGATAACTTGGGTTTCAGACTGCCCCTTTTTCGTCCTGGTCCCATGTGCCACTGAGCTTCTTTGTCTGCGAATCTGACCAACAGCTCCAGGGCATCTTTTTCCAAACTCTGCTCTGGCTCCGACAGAGATGGGTTCTTCGTCCTGCTATTCCTCGTCGGCGGTTCAATCGTTCCCGATTTACACCACGGTCGGATGTGTCCAGTGCCGCTCGAGTCCCTACCTACATTTGGAGAATGTAATTTTACTTGGTTTGTGATGTTTTCCTCCTGATGTCGGGCCCGATACAGGGTTGATTCCGACGCTCGGCACCGATGTTTGGATTGGAGATTACAAGGATTGGAGATTACAAAGGCTCTAATGAGTTGGATCTAGGTCTCGAGATTTACCACTCTCAACTTCGCCGGGAGTGCGCCTTTGCAACCCCCTGTGCGTGTTTGGTTCCTCTATTTGCCAAGGAGCTAAGGGCTTCTACCCAATTACACGGTGGAGATCGGGTAACGTTGCCTTTCTAGCATACCTTGATTTGCCCTACGTTCTCAACTTTATGATCACTATGTTTCACTAACGTGATTAACCATTCCAAATCCAGTGATTCATGCCAAAAAAGCTCCAACCATTCCCCACAACTTTGGTCCTTCTTCCTTCTATGTAGCCCGAACCTCGGCTTGGGGTTCCACAGGTGTGAAGTGTTGCACTTTGCATCCATAACTAAAAAAACTGACCGACCTTACTCATCCAGGAGCACACCACATGGCCGGCGCCCGATATCATGGCTTCGATGTCTCCTTCATGGAATACATCTCGTATGGAATCTCGAATCAACCGCGCACAATATCGGCATGTGTGCGGCGGTGCCGTTCCATGGAGCTCTCCCCGACCCGAGGACCTGTCTCTGGGCTTTCCAGAGCTCAGGATTCGATGCCGGACACTTTACCAAACATAGGTATATGGTATATAACTTATGGAACTGATGCAGGTCCTTTACTCGTGGCCAATGCCAAGTGGATTCTTACGTCGTGGATGGTGGATGCTCTGCCACATAGCCAGTTTCATCACGGCTTCTAGCGAACTCGAACACGGTGGCTATTGCTGCCTCCCCAGAACCAACCCCATGGATAGCTGACAACTTGCGACTGGAACGTTTTCTATGCGCTTCTGGAAGGGGTTTGCTCGTACATGTGGACCTGATTGTCAAGATCATTTGTTCGCGCACTATTCCTGTCTTTCTCTTGATATACCCTTCTGATCATAGGAATGCCTTCCGTCTCCAACACCACCACCCTCATGTTTGTAGAAAAACCAGCCAATATGATTTGACCAAGAGTTCAATCGCCCATCATTGGTTGCTCCACATGCAGATTTTCCATGACAATCTATTTCCAGTAATTTGGTCTTTTAAGAAAATAGGGCCAGTCAGGCTGAAACGCACACCAGATGGGGAGGCGTCCAGTTACCAAACTCCTATTTCCGACCCATCCCTATGCTAGTTATACGCTCGCACACTGGTCCGAAGGACCACCCGCCCGGTATCCTTGTACAACACCCCCGTGGTTGTATTGTTCCTGCATCTAGCTCAAGACAATCCACGCCACACGAACGTTCCCTCATATGGTGTAGATGTTCCTGCCGCGAGGCCCAATAGCCCAGTCGTCCCTTGCACCAATAACATTACGAACGACCGAACTGTTCAAGTTCTCGCCGCATTTCGACGATCATCCTTGTTACGGGGTGCTTATTTTTTTTGGCTCTACGAACACGACATATGCCGCCACCTTATTTGATGTACTGGAGGGGTGCGGTCCTCAGGAACGAAAGGGATAGCAAATCCCGTGGTCTCGAGCCAAACCGCGTCTCCCATCATTGTCTGCGCCGATCTCGAGAGTGCGATACAGCTAGGCCTCTGAATTTACATCACCCTCCTGAGCCACGCACCCCTACGATCGGTTGCGCATCCGTAAGTAGTACCACGGCGGCATACCACGATAACTCGGATTTCAAATTAAACGAGCGAGATTGGAGAACGACTAAGGGTCTGGGCTAGATAAATCGTGACTCATGTGGTGTCTGCGGACGTAGAACGTAGAATGAGCTACACCTCTGATGCAATGAATTTATCAAACCATTGGGTTGTGTATACTGTCAGCCGCCTAATCCCATTTTTCAAAGCCCCGATACTTCCAAATAAGGAAATTGTGATTGCTGTCTCGCGCGTTCAGCTGGAGGACGCGAGGTTCATAAATTAAGACGGCTCTCAATCCCATTTGCTTCCGTCCGTCACCACAACAACTGTCCCTTATTCACAGTCTCTCATATATACCCCGCATTATTCCACCGAGCCTTTTACATTCAGTCCCTTTGTCGTCTTATCAAGCGGCTGGCACAAACCAAGATTAGCTTCTCGACTTTGTTAGGGGGAAAGACGCGACGCGAACAGTAGATTATAAACTTGCTTGGCACGGCGGCGCGATATGGTCTGTCTTTATTTCCTCATATGTCTATGATCACCCTCGATCCTGATCATGCAGGAGGCACACCACCAAGATCCTGAGGACTTCTACGTTAAGCAGGACAGAATCGGTCCGTTGAATTTGATCATCAGCGCATTAATATGCGTGTCTCTCTTGTATCTGGCTAATATTCAACAGGCAAGGGGTCGTTTGGGGAAGTCTACAAAGGGTGTGTCAGTTACTGCTCTAGAAGGAATCAACCTTTCCATGTTGACGATCCAGCATACTGTAGCTTTGATAAACGAACCCAAAAGACCGTTGCCATTAAGATCATCGATCTCGAAAGTGCGGAAGATGAGATTGAGGATATACAGCAGGAGATCCAGATCCTCTCCCAGCTAGATTCACCCCATGTCACAAAGTTCGTTCCAACTCGAGTCATAGATTGATGTCGTCTAATGTTTGAGATAGATACCATGGGTCATTTTTGAAAGGATCAAACCTCTGGATTGTCATGGAGTCTGTGGCCTACTTTATTCGCATCGTGGTCCTCTAATGCTATCACCAGATATTGTTCAGGCGGATCTTGTTCAGACTTGGTAAATGCTTGTGAAGTTGTAACACCTACTGCAGAATAACCCCCTTTAGATGAAGCCTGGCGTCTTTCGCGAAGAATATATTGGCATCATAGTTCGGGAATTGCTTCGCGGGCTGGAATACCTTCATACTGAGGGGAAGCTTCATCGTGACATTAAAGGTGGGTTCGTTGCAGATAGCCATGGGGTATCCAGCTCACTTACCGCTCAGCTGCCAATATTCTCCTCTCCGCTGGCGGCGAAGTAAAACTAGCTGACTTTGGGGTTTCAGGCCAACTCTCTGGAACGTTATCAGCAAAGAAGAACACCTTCGTGGGTACGCCCTACTGGATGTCGCCAGAGGTTATAAAGCAGAGTGGTTACGATCATAAAGCTGATATTTGGAGCTTGGGCATTACGGCGATAGAATTGGCAAAGGGGGAACCCCCATATGCCGAGCTACACCCAATGAAGGTCTGGTTTCGGCTTCAGAAGGCTCTCTGACGGCTTATTTCTATCGCAACAGGTCCTTTTTCTTATTCCAAAGAACCCACCGCCGATGCTGGAAGGCAATTTCTCAAAACCATTCCGGGAATTCGTCGCTTATTGTTTGCAACGAGATCCTCGAGATGTACGTTTTATTGTACAATAGCCCTCCCCATATAGCTAACAACCCGAAGCGACCAACTGCACGAGAACTCCTAAAACACAAGTTTGTTCGAATGGCGAAGAAGACCAGCTACCTTACAGAATTGATTGAAAGGCATGAACGATGGAAAGCTGAGGGTGGAGAACGACAGGAGGAGGAGGAGCGGGATACAGCAACTGACTTGTCTGTCACTTCCTACTCAAAGGTTAAGTATTTACTTTCTAATTCAAAGCAGGTCGTCAACCGGAGACCCCGAAGACCTTTGGGATTTTGGCACAGTTCGTCACACTGGCCGTCCGAATACGATTGGCCGGTCTCGGGACTCCGTTCGCGCGTCTGGACCTCCGCTCACTTGGGAAAATAATGGAACTGCCGCGCCAGAGCTATCCACAGACTCGTCGACGCGTCGAGGGTCTGGTTCATCCTCTAGGTACAGCACGTCAAGTACCGCAAGGGGCGATCTTCCTTTACCACCATTGCCCCCAACTAGTCAACCAGCACCTACTCGATTCGACCAGGACACCGTTCGCAATATGCCCGCGGGATTGCCAGACATGGTGGACACAAAATCTAGCCAGCGAAACAGACAAAGAGAACCTGCTGATGACTATGAAGATTATGGAGACCAATATCTAGATACCCATCCACCAAAAACAGCCGCTATGCAAGAAGCATTAGCCGATATCCACCTTGAGGATGACCTCCCAGATACCACTATGCTTGACTCTGTAATCTTGCCTGCTATCGCGTCTGTGAGTACGCCCCTCTCACCTCACAGTGCATTTCATGACCCGTACCCAGCTCTTCCCTCGAGTATCATCTCAGGAGGCCCGTATAGCACTAAGTGCGCTTCAGCGTGCTTTCACAGAAGCTGAGAGGATTATACCCGGTGTGACGATGGAGCTTGTTAATGAGATTGTGGACTCGGTCGAGCATGTTGAAGATGATCGATGAGGGTAATCTTGTCCTGTCACTACCTACATCAGTCCCTTCGTGGCTCTGACTCCCAGTCCTTAGTGATGGCATTTTTACACATCGCATGGGTCCTGGATCTTTTTGTCGGGGAGCTCAAGCATATTCCCACTGCTTTTTTATCTCTTGTATAGCAAACCATATCTGCAATAGTACGGCTCTGTAGCTTCCATTTTATTCAACTTACAGGGCCCACCGAAGGTTCGAGATGTTTCTTCTTCTTGCTTGCGCCCTTCTTATGCCTGACAACCTTGATTGCCTCTGGAGCGTTTGTCCGTACCTCCTCGTCGGAAACCTCATACGGTGGAAACGAGGACAGAACTGGAGGTGTATGTGGTCGCGAAGTGCTGGTTGAAGCTGGGAGTGAGTGAGGTAGCAGCTTCACTTGTGCTTTAGTCTCTTCCGGCATCTCACCATCCCTCTCTACTGCGAATGCTTCCGCTGTAAAAGTTTGTGGGGTTGGTCGTAGTGATGGCAGGCGGCTATTTTTGGGCTCTACTATGCATATTTTAGTGCTATGATGTTAGTGATGTCGTTAAACAAACCTTGGAGCGAAGGCATGCCCTCTAAGCGTACGATTGGTATAGAATCTACATCTGTTGTCAAATTCGAAGCCTTATCGTCAATGATATAATATGGGTCGTCCCGTTGTTGGGCGAGGCGTTCAGCCTTACGCTGAGATTGATGAATGAATATACGGGTGCGGACGCTTTGATTCGAGGGACTCACCTTTTCCCGTTCTACCCGCTCTTCTGGTGTCTCCTCAGCTTCAATGGGTATCAGAATCACCGCTTGGCTGGTATCTTCTATTGCTTTCCGTCTTTTCTTTGCGGGTTTGGGTTTCTGCCCATTGCTCTCTTTCCCTTTCCCCTTTGCACTTCGTTTCACTTTCCGGACAATCCCATTTCCATCAACATCACTGTGAGATTCAGGAGCTGCTTCCTCCAGAGGTGGCGGGGAAATCCAAGCATCTAGATCCAGACCTTCTGGGATGGGTACACTTGCCTGGGCAGTTGAAGCAACGGGGTTTAACGTATATACAGCAAAAAGCGGCTGCACGAGATATAAACTCTTGGGAAATCTCGGATCCATAGTCGGGGGTGTTTCCGATGACGACGGGACTGGTGCAATGCCTGCTAGGGACGGAGGGATCTGCCGATGACCGTTGAGATCAGCAAGAATAAATTTGAAAAGTTGGGATGCATTCGCAGCCTATGTTTATCAAGGTAATGAGATAGTTGGAGTGTGCATATTGGAGTGTCACTAACCCGCTCCTGAACTTCGATATGGGGGCTGCTGATGAGGTCGTTTGCTCGGGTCATGATGGATTCAACGGCCCCTCTAACCTCGGGTAAATCGTCCTCCTCCCACCGTTGCGCAAGTTCCATTGCCCAAAATCCAAAAACTTTCATAGCAGCCTGGACATATACTGCGATAGTCCCAGGGGATAGATTGTTGGTTTCTGGTTGCAATAGATATGGTAATAATTTCTGAGGTTCAGATAGTTCCCTAGAAAAACAGAAGTTAATCCCCTTAAAGCCAGATCGGATCTCACTTACTCGCAATATTCACCACAGATCCATGCAGCGGCCCAGAGCACTTCTGAGCAACTACCTTCTTCTTGGGCATTTCGCAAAATAGTATCGTCGCTCAATAAAGTATACATCAATTTCACGGCGTATCGACGGGCACCCCGCACACGCCCTACCACATCTACCAGCTGGTCTCTGATCTCTGCGCCCACATCAACGTTGGCAACATGTGCAAGATCAACCAATACCGAAAGGTACCACTCAAAATTGGTTACGTTTTCGTAGGTGGAGCGTGAGCAAATATTCAGTATTTGTTGTGATAGAATCAAGCGATATGCTGGAGATTGATTCGGAGACATATATGGCTTCGCAGATTCCAACGAAGTAGCTGTGGAGAGCTGTGTGAGAGCTTGTGTAGCCGAAGGAAGGCTTGATGGCGATTCTGTTATTAAATGAGAAAGGACCTGTTGCACGATCGACTGCAAATTGTCTCTATTGACCTGAACTTCGATGTTGATAAGAAAATTGTTATTAAAGGTGAAGCAAATACCATGGCAGACACTAAATCGAGGGCGCGCATTCGAATGCTAATGTCCTGATCATTGACACTCGCAAGGATGGTTTCTTGGTATTCAGCCACAAGATGTGGATGTGTCGGAACGATCTTTGTGAGAGCCATCAAGGCAATATACTTCACTATATTGTAAATAAGTGGAAGGAAATGCATGGAAATAGGTGGCACGGACGTACGGTTTTGATCAGCATCTTCGATGAACGCAGCCAATTTTGAGACGCACATCCTCGCCAGAGGGTCTCCTGACGGGCCCTGGAGCATGCCTCCAATAATGCACGTATGAACGCACTCATAGAGGAGGGAGATCGCAAGTGTTGTTGAGATGAGTTCGGTTATAGGAGGTTGAAGCTTCCTAACCAATCGAGGTTCGTGTGGTGAGAGCGACCCAAACTAGATAAAATCAGAAACACTGAGTTTAACATGTGTACGAGCTTACAAGCTTGATGATTTTGATGAGCATCCAGTTGTTTGATGACGTTGTGAGCAAATGAAATAGTTGCGGTGCCAATGATAGGTAATCCCTCGGATTTCGTCGTGCAAGTTCACATAGAACATTCACAGTGGCTGCAATGACCGCTTTGACAAATGATGAGCTTTATCCAGATATCATGAACTAGAGCCTTACTAGGATCTGAGTCTTCTAATTTTTCCTCCAGACGAGATCGAGCATGATGTATCGCTTCAGGATATTTGAGAAGAATATTATATAATGCTAGGATGGCCCGCTTTCTGATATGCGCCCTAGAATGATTAAGCATGCTGATAAGTTCAGGCGACAGATCTCTTGCAAGATCTGGAGTGACGATGTGCGCCAGGCCATTGAGCGTTATCTCTATTTCGGCGGGGGCAGAAGTCAAATCCTGAAGCGTATTGAATTGACAACAACGATTCTCAACATCAAGATATCCTGACCTTTTTCAATAAATTGGTTGTAAGCATGAGGACGTCCGTGTCCTGGTCAAACGACTGAACTGCAGCCAAATACCCCACATATTTCAAGTGGACCTTGGGAGAAGACATGACTTCCACAACATGAAATGATGCCCAACTCATATCGTATCCCATCATATCGAGCTTCATTTAATGTTGGCATTAGCACTAAGATAATGTTGGTAGATCCGCACGCACATAGGCAAGCTTTAGAACTGCTCCCGCTTTCAACTCCATATCATCCGTTTTAATTTCCTGCCTTATCTCGTCAACCGCTTTCGCAATAAACCTCGATTCATCTTTCTTGTTGGCACGAATGCCTCGGATAAGATCTTGTAATGTTCGTTCCCACATCTTATGCAAAGGTGTCCAAATTTGGGGATATTTGCGCTGTTCGGCAAGGAGAGGCAGAATTAATCCAGCATTGGCTGTACACCACGCGATAGAAGGTTTTTTTGTTTTAAAGATGAGGGAGACCAGAATACTTTCGTCTTCAAGGGGAAGGTCTAGCCAAGCAGTCGACAACAAAGTCGACCAATATCACCACCGGGACCCACTGGCACCGTGACTCTCTAACCTTTCAGCTTGGTTAGCGGTTGATGCTCACTCATTGGACCAAGTACATAGATTGTTTATTGTTTGCCGCGAAACGACACCTTCTGTCTCCAAAATAATGGCGGGCTCACGGCGATACAGCCTAAGCCATGTAGGCAAAATGGGATCGAAACATTCGATTTAGGTCATGTTTTCTTCATAATGCCGTTCCACATCGGAAGTCGGACAAAGCGAGATGAAATCAAACAAGACAAAATCAAGCGAGGTTGTGCGAAGGCCACGAAACCCCACGAAGAACGCGAGGATATGGCTGAGCATCGCCAACCTCAAAAGGTAGGCTGAATGTCAACAGTGGCTATTTTTCCTGTCTATACCTGTAGGTCCTCCGGGTCTTGTGATTTTGAACCCAGGCCCTGTGGCAGCTTCAATGTGTCACTTCGTTTCTGGATTTGAATTGAGTGATTGCCTCTGTTTCTCCATCAAGGCAACACCCATTTTCCCTCCTCGACACAACTTTGGGCGAGGCCAGGGTATTGAACCCCAATGTCAAATGCAAAGAGCACTGGGATCCGCTCATATCACACGTGTGATGGGAACATACTGGTACACAAGCTTGTTATTTAGTCACTCAAGGTCTTTGGCTCTGGAGATGCAATGCAAACTGGGGTTCTAAACATAGCAAAGGCAATACGGTGAGATTTCCTGTTAAAGCTATTACCCGTCACAGAAATAGCAACAGACTTTTCCCAGCAACTCAATATAAAGGCCTTGTGTTCGAGTGCGAGCGAGAATGTTTCCACTCACCGCTAGCGTTAGAGAATGGAAGATCGGACGGTTACTTCTGACATGCCATACAAGCTTGGTCCTTTCTGTATTGACGAACTACGACCGATCAAAGTTGTCGCAATTGGTGCTGGCTATAGTGGTTCGTCTTTGCGCCTCATATCCGTTAACCTCAGTTTACCCGATTTTCAGGTATCATTGCTGGGATTCGGCAAGTCACTGGTAGTTTATCACAGGTGGCGCGTCATGACAGTGGATCCTGTGTTGGCAGTTTCCGACAGAGAATACCAAACCTTGATCTGACAATTTACGAATCAAATGCTGGCGTTGGTGGTACTTGGTTTGCCAATAAATATCCAGTGGGTACTTGTCAATCATAGGCACCCGCTACTTGATCTACCTCTTTTCAGGGTCTTGCATGCGACATACCATCCCACTGTGTACGCCTTTCCTCTAGATAAATTCAGCCCCAAATACTGACCAAGGGGTTATGGATAGTACCAGCTGACTTTCGAAGAGAATGTATGTATCCCCTTTAAATACCCGAATTCTCTTGACCCTCGTAGAAAAACTGGTCTACATTTTATGCTCCCGGCCCTGAAATTAGGGCCTACCTTGAAGGCGTGGTGGAAAAGTACAAGCTAAGGCCATATATAAAGCTCGAGCACCGAGTGGTTCGTGCTCAATATCACGAGCCCTCTGGGAAGTGGCACCTCACCATCCAACGTCGAACAAATAGGCCTTCCACTGATGAGCCACAAGATCAAGAACATTCCGGCTGGGAAGAATTTCATGATACGGCTGACGTGCTCTTCAGCAGCGTTGGGGTCCTAAGCCGTTGGGCCTGGCCTGACATCGATGGTTTGGAAACTTTTCGCGGCGAAGTCATACACAGTGCGAATTGGCAGACAGCGGAAGGAGGTACAACATGGGAAGAAAGTGTTAGGAATTGGGGAGATAAAAAAGTTGGTGTGATCGGCGTGGTATGTGTTCCACTAGGTCATCTGATCAAAGGCTGATTGGCGTTGCAGGGCTCTTCGGCCATTCAAATTGTCCCAGCTTTGCAACCGAAAGTCAAGCGCTTGGTCAATTATGTCAGAGGGAGGACTTGGATCTCTTCGACCTTTGCCAAAGAGCATCTTACTCAGCTTGCTGGCGGGGAAGAAGTCGGAAACTGTATGTGCTCAGAGGTCGCATTTCATGAACCACCTGACGCACATTTATAGATGAGTTCACAGAAGCCGACAAGGCCAATTTCAAAGATCGCAAATATTACAAGGCATTCAGACGTGACTTGGAAGGCGCTCTAAACGTAACAGATACCTGTTATCGAACATAACACCGTTGCCTTAACCTGACGTCCAGGCTGCCCACGTGGCCACTGTTATAGGCACACCTATACAACTTGCAGCGCAGGATGATTTCCGTATGTCTATGCTCAAGAAATTGGAGAAAAAGCCGTGGATTGCGGATTACCGTGTGTATCAACCCTTACGCCGATTTCGATACCAAACATTGATATTGCTCCCCTTTCAAGTGATTCCAGACTTTGCTGTAGCTTGCCGGCGACTGACACCTGGTCCTGGATATCTTGAAGCCCTTTGTAAGGATAATGTAGGAATCCTGTGACCGTTAACAACGACTTCAGATTTCATGTTTTGACTATGGGCATCTCAGGTTGACTTTGTTCCGACCGTGATCAGGAGTGTCCTCCCTAGCGGGATAGAAACTGTTGATGGAAATGTTCAGGAATTAGACGTCATCGTGTGTGCCACCGGTGCGTGTTATCTCCACCTTCTGCCTCCGTCGCTTATATACCGCCAGGGTATGATACATCTTTTCACTTTGGCTTCCCCATCATTGGGCGGAATGGGGTCGATCTTAAGGACCACCACACACCTCACCCGAGGACCTACCTATCCGTCGCTACTGATGGTTTCCCGAACTACTTCCAGTGTTTAGGCCCCAACTCCGCAGTCGGTGCTGGCTCTTTGCTCCTCCTCGCAGAACGCCAAGTCGATTATGCCGTTTCAGCGACGGCAAAATTGCAAAGAGAGCGCCTCAAGAGCATGGAGGTCAAGAGGAAGGCCGTGGATGATTTTGATGAGTACCTCGAGGTACGAAAGTGTCATTCTTTGTTATCCCTGCGTTTGATTCTCATTGCTCGCAGAGTTATTTCCCAACCGTAGGTTCCCCAGTGGTTTCGTAGTTATCCTACTATATGCTCATGAGGTGTATATAGACTGTGTTTGGCCAGAAATGTCGTTCATGGTATAAAAATGGAAAAGTGGAAGGGCGAGTTATCGCCCTCTGGCCCGGTCAGTAACTTCCCCCTACATTGGGCAGGAGACTGACCCGACTCACCTAGGATCTCCTTTGCATGCTGCACGGGCATTGACTCACCCCAGATGGGAGGACTACGACTACGAACTAATGGACGACGTGAAGAATACAACGTACTGGCTTGGAGATGGGAACACAGTCGCAGACAAGGACCCAGCCGCTGACAGTAAGGAAGAGACATCATGACACATCATAACCTTTCTCAACATACTTGCAGAGGCCTGGTACCTCAACGATGATGAGATCGACTCCCCACCTGGCAGGTACAACCAAGCTTTTCAGAGCGTGTCACTGATCACTTCCTTATTCAGTCCCATCCAACTAAAGCGGTTTTTGTAATCTTAAGGCATAAACTTTCAGAATGCTATTCCATGAGACTCATCAACGCTGCTACATTACATGAGTCTTCCATGCTGGTATCCTATAGTATTGGGTGTTTACAAGCAAAATTGATATTAAGTCTACAATCACACTCAATACAGCAAACCCAATCAAACGGCACCGCACCCGTAGCACTGAAAAAATGGTACGTGGGCGCAAGGAACGCAATTAAATCATGCCATCCCTCTGTGGAACAGCAATTGGCGGTGCACGCGTCATCTGGCTTCCAGGCCGGTTCGCTGATCTTGGTGGAGGGGCGGGGCTGCGGGGTGCAGGGCTCCCTTTTACAGATCGCGGTGGTCTCTCCCGCTGTGCGGCCTCAGGCCACTCCCTTTCTCCGCCCCTATCCCTATCGCGCTCTCGTGCACCAGGCCCGGATCCTGAGCGGCCAATAATCGCACTACCCGACGGGGATCGCGCGCGTCGAGGCAGAGGGGATGCAAACGAGTTAGGCATCATGGACGCGGACATTGGAGAGCTTGATCCATTTTGCTGAGGAGTAGCAGACACCGGAGTGCGTGAGCGATTTATTGCTGATGCTGGATAGTTGCCTGTGTAAGACGACCCAGGGTCAGTTGTAACATTGCTATATGCGCTTCCATTGCTTGCGTATGCGGAGTATGGTTCCTGATCAAGCCCGGACAAGCTGTTTCCCGCCTTGGAACCAGCTGGAGGTGGGTAGAGGGCAGCCGAGCCGCCAACTGGAGGAGGTGGGTTTGGGCCAATGGAGGGCGAGGGAGGCCGTGGGGAGCGACGTTTGCTGATGGGCGGCGAGGAGAGCATGGGTGGATCAGGGGCAGGGGCAAGTTCCTGGGCTTCAGCTGTAGGCGTAATATCCAAAGATAAGTGTCGATCTTGAAGCAAAAAACCTGTCGAAGGTCCAGCAACGGCTTTTGGATGTTCAAGTAAGAGGTCGTCGAGCATAAACCGGAAGTCTAGACCATATTCTTGGAGAAGCTACAGCGGAGGTGTAAACTACTGTGGTAATTCAGGTGGAAAAGCGTACCTTTCGGCTCTGCGAATAAGTTATATGCATGGCTTCATCGACTACACCACGATCCACATCCTTCGAATAAACTTGTCTCCTGAATATCTCACTGTAACTTTCCACTTGCTTCCTAGCCCAGCTTATGAATGCTAGCGGCGGAGGTCAACACGCTGCTTTAAACATTCCAGAGGGAACATAATGATACATACTGCTCGCAACCTCATTCTCCTTGAAACTAGCCAGGTACCAATCCGCTGTGTGCTTAATCCCAGTAAAGTAAACAATGGCGAGGTCGCCTATGTAGGCTCCAATATGGCCTTGGAATTTAATCTTGCGCAAATGTCCACGGAGTACGCCTGTGCGCATTTCAAGAAACGCGTTTCGCGCTGCAGCGCCTGCTTTGAGTCTGTTAAGCAGTGAAATGAGCATAACAACGGTCGACTTTCGATTCGAAGGCAGGGCAAGAGAGGAAAGTAGAGATGATATTAATTGTGCTTTCAGAGGAGGGAGCTTGCTTGATAGCAAGGGGATGGTGAATGCTTTCGCCTGACCTAGACATACCCACTTGAATACTTGTGCGAGGCAAGTGTAACAAAAGTTGTACCTTGTTCTACAAGTTCAGTTGCTTTTTCCCATTCCTTAAGAGCGATCGCGACTGTCAGTCCGTCGGCCCATTCACCTGCGAATCGAGCATCTCGTTCTGACTTCTCCTTAGCATCCGTTCCTGTTCCAGGGATTTCACCACCTCGCCGCGCCAGGTCGGCCATCCATTCTGGCATAGGGGGGACGGATTTACGCTAGGATCATATTAGTAAGTTGAATGGTCAATGATTTAATCCACCTACATCTGCCGCGCCACTTGCTTGCCACATACTTTTCCTTCGTTCATGTTCCCCTTCCCGCTCTTTCCTACGCTTAGCGGATAATTCTTCCGCTACTTGTCGGAATTGTGCAAGCAGCGCCTTCTTGTCTGCTGCTGTGTCAGTCCGATAAACATGGGTCTCCTTCCCATGTCTGATCTTGAACACATTGGTCATATCTTTCGTCCGGGTTTAGTCGAGGAACTACGAAGTTGCAGATGGATGAGGACGACACTCACTTGCGGAATCTTTTGTATCCAAAACCAACATTTCATTCAGATTCCAACAACGCTCCGCCACAAGTTTCCCTTCGCTAATGGTGGACCCGCCAGCTTCAGATGCACCGGCATTCCTCCTTCGCCTTCGCGCGACCAAGACTGCATCATCGAGTACTACAAACTTGACTTTGCCCACGATCTTATACGTTGCAGCATTAAGGCTCAACACGTCTTCCATCTCGCCCACCACGTGTCGGCCAGGCGTAGTTGGGACGAACTTCGCCGCGCCCTCAATTGCGGCATGTAAAGCCTGCATCTGATTGAAATAGAGAACGCGCAAATCGGCTACAGAAGAGCGCTTATAGGTGGAGAGTAGTGAGGATGGAGATGAGGTCGGGTCCGGAATATGGAGGGTAGATGGCATGGATTTGTAGTCGGATAAGAGATCTTTGAGCTCGAGCATTTCATTCTCCAACACAGATATCTCCTTAGAAATGAGAACAAACTCGGCGTAACTGAATAGGGTTAGTGTACGATCCAGCAGCTGCTTTACAGTGAGCCTACTTTTTGAAAACATTCTTTTGCAGCTCAGAAGCAGTGTCATCCTTTGCATTTTGCAATGAGGATTGGAGGGATTTGAGTTCGGCCTCCGTTGAGTTGGCAAGCTTCAGCTTCAAAACTGTAGTTGATCTGATTATTACTTGGAGCTAGGTTTGGAGGCAGCAGTACTTACAAGCATCGGGGTCAAAATCTTCTGCGCCCAGCAGTCGCTTATCATCACCAGCTACCCTTGTCTTGTCTCTGACGGCTGTTCGATCCCTTACTTCCTCCTCGCCCCCTCTCATGATTACGCCGCTCCTCTCACCCGCATGCACTATGCCTGCGAGACTGGGCATAGTTGGGAGGCCTTGGAGCTCTGTGGGGCTCGAAATTTCAGCATAGCGCATGGACATGCGCTTCTTGATCTTGTCATCGATGCGAGACTTGTGCGAGTGGCGTGGAATGGGTGCTGAGCCTGGCTTGGTGAGCTTTACGTTCTGCCGTTGTCCTCTACGAGGCGCCTGGGATGGTCGCGAACGTAGGGATTCCATTATTTAGTCCGGTATTGGTATTATATCTCGTTGAGCGTCTTGGATGAGGTTTCTATTGAGGCTGTTACGCGATGCCAACCTGAAACGTTAGGCCTTTTTCTAATTCCAAGCGCAGCCCGCTTAAAAAAAGGATTTGAGTAGGCTGTGTTGATGTGAGAGCACCTGCCAGAGGCCTGTGCTCAAATGTTTGAACTCGTGCAAAAGAATGAAGGCACAAAAGTAGGCGCAGAGTGGGATGATGAGATTTCGGTTGAAGGCAATTGTTTCCAGGCACATGATTCAACATTGTCAAATGGTCCCCCCTTATGCTGTGGTGACATTCTTTTTAAAAACTATCATGCAAACTCTGATATCAACCGTCTAAACTTTTAACAACTAGGTGACCTGATCGTCGTCTTGGTCTTAAGGGGGCTGTGGTGACAGCATGGAACATGTTTGTGCCTGTGTGGCAAGAGCTTTAAGCGGAATCAATTTTGAATCTTTGGCACTAGTCAAGGAAGAAGGTATGGAAAATGGGAAGTGCGGGGAAACAGAATGAGGAAAGGATATGCAGTTTTTTTTAAAATATATTAAGCCAATGTTATAATCATGACATGTCCTGAGTAAGTAAGGAAACATCTCAGTACTGTTCACAACGGACGAGTCCACACGTTCACCGTGACAAATCTCCTCTCCTCCCGCCATCATGGCTGCAATCCATCCTCAGCACCAGGAATCACCGTCCTCGCCATGGGATCAGCAGTCACACCACCCAGAATACCCTGCGCAAGACCAGCTAGATAATCAGCGCATCTCTCAAGCTCGCCTTAGCCACGAAGTCCCAGCCCCACCTCCACAACACAGTATTTATGAGCCAGACCATGATGCTTTCGATGATAACAGCCCGCCAGAGCCAGAAGATGATAACGATGATTTCTTCAGTGGCGCTCAGAACAACGCCCGTCCATCATACAACCCTTCCCTCGCTCCAGATGTCTACAGTAACTCGTACACTCACTCCAGCTCTGTTGCAACACAATCCATACGGGCCCCTTCACCCCCTCCCGGCCCTATTCTCGACCATTCCCATCTTCGTCCAGGAAACCAGGCGTCGTTGCTTTCTCATGAGCGTACCCTCGAGCTCTATCGTGCAAATGCCAAGAAAACGCAGGACCCCGATCTTCAATTCGAGTTCGCCGTATTCATGATTGATGCCTCCAAATCACTGCCCATACCGCCCCATACCCCTGGTAATCTCCTTGAGGTTGAGAAAGCCCTGGAAAAGCGCGAAGATTTAATCCGCGAAGCTACTTCCCTTCTCAAACGTCTCGCCGACCGAGGGCATCCATCAAGTCAATATTTTCTCGCAGACTGTTACGCAAACGGGATAGGCACAGCAAAATCGAGGCAGGATTTCGACCGAGCCTACCCACTATTCGTTCTCGCTGCAAAACATGGCCATCCAGATGCCGCATACCGGGCAGGGACTTGCTGCGAGAACGGTTGGGGTTGTAGGCGTGAGTCTCCCAAAGCATTACAGTTCTTTCGTAAAGCTGCCGCTGCGTTACATCCGGGCGCTATGTACCGACTCGGCATAGCCGAGTTAAACGGCGAGTTGGGACTCTCGAAAAGCCCAAAGGAAGGGGTAAAATGGCTCAAGAGGAGTGCAGAACACGCAACAGCTGAATTTCCACATGCTTTACATGAACTCGCCCTGCTACATGAAAGGGGTATCGATAATGTACTCTTCGTGGATTACGAATACTCGACAGAACTACTAGCACAGGCGGCCGAACTAGGATACGCTCCTAGCGCATATCGGTTGGGTGAATGCTACGAGTACGGCAAAATGGGATGCCCGCAAGACGCGGCTCTCTCGATCCATTACTACGTTCGTCCCTAGTCCGATCTTCCGGGACGTACATGCTAAGCGTATTTTACAGAATATCGCCGCTCAGCAAAACCATCGTGACGCATGCTTTGCTCTAACAGCATGGTACCTCGTTGGGTCTCCCGGAGTCCTGCCTCAATCTGACACAGAAGCGTTCCTCTGGGCACAAAAGGCCGCGGATGCCGGATTGGCAAAAGCAATGTATGCAGTCGGATACTTCCTGGAGGTGGGAATTGGAACTGTAGCCAGCATGCCCGAGTGCGTTACCTTTTTTACCCTGCCTCTCCCCGCCTCGCTTTCAATCCCCTACCCCCTACGTGTGAAATATGAGGCTAACTATAATCTTCTCATTATAGTGCAATCACGTATTATAAGCGTGCCGCGGATCTGGGTGACAAACGTGCTGCGCAGCGGCTGAAAGGCTCTCAAAATCAGCCGATGCGGCATCCGGGTGGACCTGGTTCGGTTCTACATCGAACAGCTGAGGGTGATGCTGCTGCCAAAAACAGAGATAAAGATTGCGTGAT
>JASFDG010000053.1:0-72806 GCA_036937095.1 Phaeolepiota aurea
GCGAGGGGAGACTTGTTTCGATGTTATTCTTGTTCTATCTCTTGAAGTTGTTTCCAGCGTTCTTTGCGGGTCATCCCCAAGGATCCCAACACCCCCCCCCCCCCCCCCCCCATCAGAGCATCACAATAGGAATATGATTTCAATGTGCTGTTCCCCTGATATAGCAAAAGGTGAAACTTGACCCTAAAATGTAGATGTGAGTTCTGATTGAATTTGTGATGTGGCTCATCACCTAATCTTGGGGGTTGACTAGATCTCGTTTCAATAATAGTCATTGGCTTTGCCTATAAGTATGGCTTGTTCCCTTGGATCGGTCAGCTTTGTGCATTCGTTCCTTTCCTTTCCATTCCCTTTCGTTTTTGTTTCTTAATTTCGACACTTCACTTCTTCGTGCTGCATTTATGCTGGCTACAGTTGCCCCATCGTTCTCCGTAGCCGTTGCAGGTCAACAGCAACATATGCCCAGGAAGGCAGACACTGGGTCAGAGGTTTATTCGAAGAGCCTCAATGTAGCTGGGGATCTCGCTGCTTACGAGCTTTTCGATTGCGATAAGGTACGTGATATTCATCTTGAATTCCAGTGATTTAATAACATATTTTATAGGACGTTCCTGACACCCCAGGCCTTTTTTGGGACTCAGATAGTAACAGCAATGCTTCAGTTTCACCCTCTTATCATTCTGTCTTCGAGGATTGGGAGGACTACGTCGCATCTTCTGATGTTGAGCAGGACAAAGACGGTGCTCAAATCATTAATATCCTCCCCAACACCTCATTTCATATTCCCCACTGTGAACCACGCCCATTTGACTTTTCCCCTTTCTCGGATCCTGCCTTCCCCGATAATTATCCTCCATCCCCTGCTGACCTTGGGAGCGAGTCACTTTCAATCCCTGTTAACGGTCAGGCCGAGCGCGCCGCTCTTGTAGATGAAGCAAACCACTTAGAGATTTTGAAGGAGATCTCGATGCAGACTCAGTGGTTTTCTGCACATACCTGCTTCCCAATTCAAGTCTCGTTTGTGACCAAGACATCAGTCCCTGATGTTCCTGTTGATTTTCTCGCCGATGATGAGGTACGTCGTGACATCTATCAAGATGAGGCGTCATTTGCTGAATTTGCGACTCCAGACATTTTCCTGCACTCCTATTGCAAACCAAAGTCCGGCTTGTCATCTATTGTCATTAATCGTGTTACAGGACTGCTGGAATTCCATCACATCATCCTCTCCATCCACTCCCGTGCTGAGAGAATCCTAATCACGCTTATATATGTACCGGTGTTGTCGGCGATATCCAAATACTCGTTATACCGCATAGCGGTTGTCCACCATCTTTTGATTGTTTTGTTGACTGACGGATTGTACAATTATTTTTGCGCTCAATACCCTCGTTCAAATTTTATTCTCTGAATGGCTTGCTTGCAGAGGTCCCCTGCCTCAAAGCACAATGTCTTTCGCGGCTTCCAGGCCCTCCTCGCCGCCTAACGCGCCGACCATATCTCCACCTTGTGTGCCCATGTAATCCATCATTTGCACCATTGCCAAAGGTGGAGACCTCAAAGTTGTCATCCCATAATAACAATATCAACTTCTTTTCAACATACACAGGGCCTTTGCCCTTGTGTCTCCATATATGTCAGAGAACGGCTGTCCTTACCAATCAAGCATTGTCCTCGAGACTAGGCGCATGCAGAAGCTTGTTGTAACAGTTCGAAGCAAAGCTGAAGGGAATTCGACTGTCATGCCGACCCATTGAGGATCATAGTTCGTCAATTTAGTCTTATTCATTTATTGGCACAGAGGAGTATATTGTAACAATTGTAACGTCATAATTATGACGAATTTTTGAATAACCAGTTTGATGTTTGCTTTTCCCACTGCACTACCTTGAGGCTTGCGACCGCCGACGGGCCACCTTTTACACACTAACCTTCTCGGGATGTTCTGGTAACTCCTGGCGATTCCAACTATGAATTAGGCATGAACACGATGTAAGTTGGCTACCTATATCCGAGGGTCATTTAAGGCTCATGGAGCGTGCAGGAACTGATCTCTCATGCCACACCCCAACGAAACTGATTTGGAAGGGTAGATGTTGTCTATCGCTTTCTTACGACTGGGGACTAACTATACCTGTAGTCCTATCCTTCAGGGCGTCGTGGACGATGCTCAACAACGAGACATACCTTCACCGCGAACGGAGTTGTTATCCGATTCCTCTCACCAAGTTCATCACGATCTACCGTCAAGTTTAACAGAACCGCGTCGGCGCAGGCAGGGGAGATCTGGACGGCGCAGGCGTGAGCGAGAGCTAATCTCATCAAGCGCAACCCAAAATGAACTCGTTCGCCTATTGATGGATCAAGAGAACGAAGCTACGAAACTACGAAAAACACTGTCTACGGCCATTCGGCAGCTCAATCAAGAGTCCCAACGAGTTGCCGATCTAGAACGTGCCAACGTCGATACTGTGCAACGGTTCCAGGTGCTGAACGAGAACAGGCTGATTGCACAACAAGAAGCCAACAAAGCCGGTCAGCAACTGAGGTTGCACCAATATCAATTGCAAACCGCACAAGAGGAGATTTTGAGGGCACAGGAGGTCGTGAGGTTACTCGAGAAGCAGAGAGATGATGCGGAGGCTGCGGCGGAGAGGGCTAGGGCCAGGGCCAGGAAGCTTCACCAACATAGGCTAGTCGATGCCGCCCGGGAGGAGGGAAGACGGTATGGATTTAGTGCTGGTTTTCAGCAAGCGCAGGGTGAACAGCGGACTGGGGTTATTGGGCGGGTGAATCGGCCATCTGGACAACCCGTGCAGCAGCCCCAGGATCCTGATAGGTCATATGCTACAGGGGATGACGCTCCTCATCAGCAAAGTTCTGCTGAGGGTGAAAATGCCGGGGATGATATTTCCGAGTCGTCAGACACAAGTTTTTCGTCTATACATCACCCCGAGCCTGCCCCAACTTCTAGTTTACCTCGCGCACGACAACCTTCACCAGGCCGACCTGCTGGGCCACGGCCCATTCCTGCGCCCCGGTCCACCTCCCAGATTCGCTCGCTCGATTTTCTTCCGCCTTCTACCCCGCAGCCTTCAATGCTGCCCTCTCAATCTGACCCCATTACGCAGCCGCAGGCTGGGCGAGATCTATCTTCAATCACCCCTGCGATAGAACCATATCCCCTTACAATACCAACGACAGAGGAACTACAGCGAACTTACAACACCAATGAGGAGTACCCAATTACCCAAGCTGGCCAACGATGGGTAACTGCCCAAGAATACCGCGACGTCAACAATCAAGCCCCATCCCCAGTCTCTCCGCCACCTAACGCAGCGCACCCGGGAAGACACAGTGCCGCCGTTGCCCCTCCCCGGATCCTACCCGTTCAGCCTGGCCGAGGACCATCTCCCGCTGGGGTTATACCCCCTCCTGGTCCACCCATTGGACACCTGATGCAGGCAGCCCATGCCAAGGCAAGCGGGCCGCGAAAGGGTGTCAAATTTAGCAATTTTATACCTCGCACGTCGCTCGCCAAGACCAAGGAACAAGCGAGCTCATGGTATCGACGATTTAGCCTTCGACGCAATAAACGGCCTCTCATAGATCCAGATGAGCCGGAGGACGGTAGAAATCCACGCCCAGCGCAAAGCGCTGAGTCTGACGCACTGTATCAGTATCAGCCACAGCCCCCTACGTCCTGGTATCAAAACAAGTCGAGCAAGGCATGTCGTTCAACGAACGATGTTGCACATCTTAGCTCACGGCCTACCTCAGTGGACGAGCTGGGTTCAGTATCGACCAGGTTATCGCAGCTTGATATTGTTGCGCCACCTGGTAATCAGACCCGTGGGATGCCTGTTGTCGGGAGCGCATCTGTGGCAAGTGCATCTGGCAGGAGCGCGAAAAGTGGGGGACGAAGGTTCAGAGAACAGGACAGCATTTTAAGTGTCATAAAAGAGGACCCAATGAGCCGAGGCAATACACCAATCCGAGACCGGTTCTTCGAGACGGGCTTGAAGCAAAAATCAAGTTCGGGCGTCCAATCAACCGGAAGTAAAGGCCCTTTATCATCGATTCACCAACCGGACTTCGCTGCAAGGCCTGTGTCGAGTCTATCAAGCGTACCAGTAAGGAATGCAAGCCCTACTGATCATCATAGTAAACTAATGAACTTGTCAAAGTTTCCTGAACGGCCACCTCCCCAACAATATCGACGTCCAGCTGTCCTGACCGTTCCTGCCCCTCTTGCAACTGGTCCCGGGTATACATCTACAGCGGTTCCTGGGCCTAGCACGGGTGGATCGAGACCCGGACTTGGCAGGCAGCCAACGTCTGCCTCCGACAACATAGGAATACGGGTTGAACCACCAGTAAGCAAAGCGACTTCAAAGTTTCAAATTTGTCCTAAATACCTATCAGTCACAAAGTCCTTCCTCTGCCCAACGATCCTCTCGGCCACCGAGCAGCAGCCACCTGAGCCCGAGTCATGTCCCTCCTCTCCCATTGGACCCACCCCGTATGAGTACCACGTTACCATTGTTTTCAAAATCCCCTCGCGGTCACAATCGCTCAATTTCAGATGGATTTTCTCTATCACAACCACCTCAGACGCTGAGCAACTCGCGAAGTCCTTCGCTACGCTCTATTGTAATGCCTGATCAGCACTCGACTCCACCACGGGGTCACAGAGACCTATCTTCACCGCGAGCCCGGCTAAGTAACGCTTATCCGGAGCCTGAGATAGGGGGAACTAGTGGCTATCCTAGATCGCGCTCTAACACTCCAAGCATACGAGATCGCCAACCTCTACCCTCTTCTCGACCAGATAGTGTCCGCTCTCACCGGCTGCGCGACCCCCTTTTCGCAAGTGCGGACATGACACCCAGGGCGACCCCTGGGCCCATTCCACAACTGAATCTGACACATTTACCTTCTAATGCATCGCTTCGTTCCGCTGCCTCCTACAGTAAATTTGACCCATCTACCTATAATGACCCTGCATACTGGCAGGCTGGAGCCTCTGGTTCAACGGGAGCGAATTGCGGTTCCCGCCCATCTGCCTCGCGCCCAAGGGCCTCTAAAGCAGGTTCGAGCGCCTCTGTTCTTTCTGGGATGTAGCCGGGACGCTTGTATCTTTCTGTTGATTGACTTTATGTTGTACATCTTGAACTGACCATTGGATTACATGCTAGTATTGGCAGAGTTATACCAGACGGCGTAAGCAGTCCAGCTTAGGGCGCTCAAGGGATGATTTCCGGTTATGCTTTCGTGAAGCTAGTCTGTGAACACTGGATGACTCTGGCCCCTGTTTATGGCGGAGATACCGCTTTCACAACATTTATTTGTACCAGGGCTTCTGGTACTCCGTCATACTATGGACAACACTGAGGAACAGAGTCACCAGCACCATTGCCGGTTTTATTTCCCAGACGAAAATGTGATTTTCAAGTGAGCGTTCACTTCAAGTACCAGTATACAATATTCAATGCTGATTCGGAAATACTCGCTGCGACTCACAACGGAGTATAAGTTGAGGACATTTTAGGCAACATACATCATTATTTCTTTCAAAGGGATTCAAACAATTTCAGCACCACGTATTCCTTACCTCCTGTTGGTGATAGGGAAACGTCATTGGGAGGCGTTAAATCTCAGGAATTGATCTCTTGCTTTCCTTCTAGGCAAGTCCCCTTTTGGTATGCGACACCAAGAATGCACAAGTTCTGTCCTGGCGGTTTCAACAGATGGAACCTTTTCTCCATTCGAGATCTGGCCATTCACAGCCTCGACAATTACTTCCGCTGCAGGCATAATAGCTCTTGGAACTTCATATGATATCGAACCATGGTTTCTGCTCGCGTACAGCGAGTTACAGTGCCTTTGATCTGAGCCTTGGAATTCGAAGGAAGGCAAAAGCTGGACGTGGAATATCGAGCATACCAGGCATTTGGTCGAACTCGGATACGCGCCTAATTGGCGTGGTTCAATTATGGCTCTAGCCGAGAAGAATTTCTTTCTGCTCCGAGTTATTGAATAACGTATGCTACATAATCTGCAAATAAATGCTCTCTTTTTGAGTTCCATGCGTCAGTCTGGTGCGATTCGTTTTTTCCTGTCAGAACCCTGATATGTCAAACATGCAAAACTTTCAAACGAACTTCACATCTCTGACTTCACAAACAAACGTATTGGCCCGATTAATATTGTTGCGAAGGTTTCGAATCTTTCGATGAACGTTTGAACAAGCTTCTTTTATGATGAGTATCAGATGGCTGTCCACCATCCAGAGTCGACTCGAGGGATATCCTTGATATTCCAGGGGTGAGAACCCTATTGGGAACTGGACAATCAGAGTTTCGGACCAGAGGAATCACGAAGTTCATAATGGCACCTTTCACGGGTGGAACATGATTTTCTGGGGGACTACTGTCGACCCTTCAAAAGTCAAAAAATTTGTTGTCCCAATCAACGATAATATACTCCCGCCTGAAGTACCGACGAGACCTGTGGCTCCAAGCCTGATACCTCTCGAATCGACCATCATCCCCAGTGCCACATCGATAGTTGGAGGTCCCCCACTACATCTGCTGGTATTGTGTGGAACCGCAACTGGCTCCTTGTTTTCATCGGAGCCGTGGTGGTCCTGATTCTCGCTGCGATCTTCATATGGAGGCGCCGCGTCGCTCAGCAATTAGCGACTTACAGCTCCCTTCCACGGGACGACGAGTTGAATATGAACACCCCGTTCCAACGCGCTCAGTGGATCGTAGTAACCCCAATATGAGGGAACTGAACGGGGAAACTTTGGACGAAGGGGGTGCAAGGGATCAGGCCAGACTTCCCCAAGGACGAGATACTGGTGGAATTGGCTTTCACTCAGGGTTCTTAGATGACGATGATGTCCCGTCCACTGGTGGGCCTCGGGTCACACCCAGGTATTGGGATATTCCTGAAGCGTCGATAACCATCCACGTCATGACCCCCAGCGATTCATAATGACAGTTGTTTGGGGCTAACGCACTCTGCACATTTGTGTGTCCAATATTCAGCCCTTTTAACTGTCCTCATAAATGATGTCAGCTTATAGGTTGAATATCCTCCGATGTGAAAGCGCACTATCATGTTCATCGCAGAGCGAAATGGACCCCACCTAGCCTGTGCACAATTACACCTAATTTTGGGGCTTTGCTCTTGTAAAGCCATCAAGCTTTTAGCCTAGCTATAGTTGCCTGCAGGAATCATAACGACCACAGACTTTTATACAAGAGGCAGACTAGGCATCTATCTATTGATGCGCATCGTAGGATTCAATGAAGCTCGGGTATCAATCCCAGGGAAAACCTGGTATGGACATAGCTTTGGGCTACACCGTATACTAGTCCCAACTAATTTCCTATATGCCCCCAAGTACGCCGGCTCTGGAAATCGTTCCGATAATGACGCGTTCACAACCTGGGTATGTACGTTGAAGTTCCCTCAAACTCCAACCTTGCCCCATCACACCCCAATACGACTGCACATCATGATGTTCTCGAGTCACCAGCTAGGCCCATCCTGGTCGTGTACGCGGCTCAGACAAATAATCTTGTCTTTTCCCTTGACACTGACTACTTTGCTCAGGTGCTGTGCTTACAATTAACCATTGTCATCTTCAAATACTGAGGCTCACTCTAGGTTGTTTGGAATAACACAACCCAAGTCGCATGCGCTATTACAAGTTGCCCCGCGAGCACAGTATTCTAGCGAACTACAAAATATGTTGTTTGCCGGTGTTATCTCCGGAGAATTATGAGGGCGAATTCCTGTATGTACCCGTCAACTCTGGGGCATATAACTTATTTGCAATTTTTCATAGGCGAAACCTTGTTCGACCAGTTTCAAGTTAGCTTACGAGTCGAAGACCATATCAGGTTTTCGTTTCGTCTTTCCACGTCACCTCGTGTTTGAAGCCTTCCTACCTTTGTCCTGACAGACGTCGACACAGCCTAGTTTGGAGTAGGCCTTTACAAATAAGGAAAGCGCGATCATAAACCACCAATTCTCGATCTCTGTTAGCCTCCCCTTTCTCATTTGAGCTGACTCTTTCTCCTCCTCCGAGAACCACGAGATAACCTCCTGTTGGACCCTATCAATCCTATCTCTATCTTCTTTCGGATTCCCAGAATGAAATTCTCAGTCCTGTGCTCTGTGACAGCTCTTACAACTAGTGGGGCGTTTGCAGTGCCCTCCAACATTCAAATACGAGGTACGTCCACCATCTCCTCAGATTTCAGGCTCTTCAATACCAGAGCCGCTCTTCATAGATGCATGGTCTGACCTGGTAGTCAGTACTCACAATAGCGCTCGAGCCCGTTATGGCGCCCCGGCATTGGAATGGAGTGGTAGCTTATATTCGGAAGCTTTGCAATGGGCCCAATCTTGTAACTTCCAACATAGGTTCGCCATCAATCATGCTCCATCATAAAACAATCCTCATGGACTGAAATCAGCGGAAATTCTGGGGAAAACTTGGTATGGGAAGACCTTGAATCATACAAGAAGGGCTTGTGAACTAAATTGTGTATGATTTTTCAAGTATTTAGGCTCCGGAACCCCGTCAATCACCGACGCGGTCCAAGCCTGGATGGACGAAGCACGTAAGTTGCACTTTCCTTCAACTCCATACCCTTTCTAAAACCCCTTTACAGCCCAATATAACTGTACGTATCCGACTCGAGTCACCAGTTAGGACCGATCCTAATTGTCCGTGTTAAGACAACGATCCCGTATTTTCCGGTAGCACTGGCCATTTCACTCAGGCAAGAACACTTCCGGCTCAAAATCGGCTTCAGATACTGAGGTTGCGCTAGGTCGTTTGGAAGAGCACGACCCAAGTCGCATGTGGTATTGCTAGTTGTCCCCCAGGCACAACATATATTGTTTGCCGATACAGTCCTCCGGGTAATGTGGAGGGCGAGTTCCAGTAAGTATCCTTCTACTCTGGCGCATGTATTGCAGTCGGGCTTGACTCTCTATAAACAGGCAAAACGTTGGTCTACCAGTTTAGTTTATACATATTGGAGTACTAAGCATTATGTTTCGATGGCAAATTGAAGGGTTAGTTTCCCGTGGTAATGTTCGGAACTAGGCCATACCCCAGCCCCTAGCCTAGGTATCATGGACTCGGACTTCTGGCCCTCCCTGCCTGCCATAATGATGGCACCATACTGGTGGACTATGAATTGATTCGACGCCTGATTGGGAAGGGTCCTCCAATCAATATTCTCAAGTTGATCGCCATTCTTGCTGCCATATCATTGCTGCTACTCGGGTGCATTAGTAGTGACTGGTGACCCTAGGGCTTCTGTATGCCACCACCGTCTATGGACGCCAATATGGATATGAGGGTTTTAGCATCAACTTTGGCAATGTATAGACTCTAATGCCCTGCTAACCGCCATGGGACAGCACCACATTTGATGTGGGCTTGCGCTGCCCATAAATAGTGCCTGGATCCGTTA
Organism: Phaeolepiota aurea; assembly: GCA_036937095.1. Classification (NCBI taxonomy): domain Eukaryota; kingdom Fungi; phylum Basidiomycota; class Agaricomycetes; order Agaricales; family Squamanitaceae; genus Phaeolepiota; species Phaeolepiota aurea. The sequence goes on from JASFDG010000053.1 coordinate 9,507, forward strand.
CAAGAACGGTTAGCTATCAGGTGGAAGGCTTCAGCACACTTTGATTCTATCGGGCTTCATCGATATACCCAGCTATATAAAACCCTGGTTGGTTGCATTGCGGATTTCATCTGTCTTGCTTACAAGTTCACCCAGCATCCTCTATCAATGAAATTCTCAATCATTCTTACATTGACCTCACTCGCAGTCGGTGCTTATGCAGCGCCTGCCATCGAGGCTCGAGGTGGGCATCACATATCATACCTTTTGCAATGGGTCTCGCTGAGGATTTTCCATCATACAGACGCTTGGTCGGACCAAGTGCTCAGCACACACAACAGCAACAGGGCCCATTATGGTGCCGCACCTTTAACCTGGAGCAGCAGCTTGTACCCAGCCACACTCCAGTATGCACAGCAATGCAGGTTCCAACATAGGTAGGCCTGGCAAGGTACTAGTCGCTGGAGTCCCAGTTGCTAACAGATGGTTAATTTCAGCGGCGGAAATTACGGGGAGAATCTGGTATGTAGGCGATCATTCATACCCAGATTTCATATCAAATACCTTCGAAGTATGCTGGGACAGGCAACCCTTCGATAGCAGATGCCGTCAGGAGCTGGGTGGCCGAATCTGGTAGGTGCTCGCCGAAGACTTGAGGAATGCAATACTTAGTATCTGCTGCGTTAACAGCGCAATACAACTGTGATTATCTACTTGCAACCTGGATGCTCTGCAACATATTTCCTGACACATTCGTGCTAGACAACAATCCCGGCTTTTCAGGGGCGACTGGGCACTTCACTCAGGTAAGGCTTGACCGAGTGGGTTGTATCCCTTTCACGTACACATTTTCGATAAGGTTGTCTGGAAAGGGACCACGCAAGTTGCTTGCGCTATCGCGAGCTGCCCCAGCGGGACTATCTTCTCTCAGGCATCGAAATACATCGTCTGCCGATACACCCCACCTGGTAATGTTCTTGGACAATTCCCGTACGTGGCTTCTGAGTACCTGTACACTGATTATCATTGATTCTATTTTATTCCAAAGGCAGAACGTTGGTAGGCCAATTTGAAGGGACTCCCAGTGCTACTAGTAGCAGGGAATGTTTTTTTTTGTTCGAGACTGCATCAGATACATAAAAGCGATAGCCTGTGCATTGACTCTCTTTTACGATATGGTTGAGATCTTACTGGAAGTGCTGGAGTGCCATACTCATAGTAAATGCGATGTTAAAATATGTGCAAATATCGTTTCCGAGTCTGACATTCATTCACTATGGACTCGACGGGGCTTCTGGTTATCCTTCTCAACCCGAGCTCTGCGCCTGGTGCTCTACAGCGTAAGTTCCAAAACTCTTACAGGCTGTGATGAATGCCATACTCTCGTTTCCCAGCGGCAATCGTTGGGGATAGCGTGTCCTCTATTCTGGCGACGCACCAAATCCCACTAGTTACTTTGACTTGCTTCCGGGAAATCACAAATGAAAATCCTTGCAATGGTTGTGCAATATTCTGTGTAATCGGCGCTAGATGTCTGCAGAGCGAACTGGATGCTCTCAGGGGTAGCATAGGAACCTCTCTCGGCCAAGATGAAGAAAGTATACAATGCCGCGCGTACGACATCGTAGACAACTATGGGGGAAGTATCAGTGTTTCCCCCGAGGCCATCCAGCTTAACCATCCAATTCTCGTGCTAAACGCGATGACGCCCCCTCCCAAAGATGAGGACAACTTTAATGATTGGTATGGATCGGAACATATCCCGATGCTTCAACATGTGCCATTTTGGCGCTCATCAACTCGGTGTACACTCTTGGTGCAGACGAAACATGGGAATGCGCCTTCGTATCTGGCACTGCATGGGTGGGAGGATATGCGTGCATTTGGGTCTGAAGAATATGCCTCAGCGACTGGCACCCCATGGAGAAGCGACATAGTGAACAAAGTTGTTCAGCGGGAGAGACTGGTGTTGAAGAAATGGGATTAAATTTCGGCATGAAAGGGGTGTGTGGCCTGTTCGTCCATATGGCTGGCTGAGGAGCTATGTGACAACTATACATTTAGAAAACAATGAAGTGGCGACAACTCTTTCCATTGTTTGTGACATTAGTATGTACAGACTGATTTGGAGAAGCAAAATATAATGACTGGAACAAAAGGCGCAATGATTGGATAAGACGACACTGTCAGACCTCACGACATCAGATCAACTACCAACATCCCCAACAGCACTCACTTCCACTTGCGGCCTCGACAACTGGGCATATCAGTTTCTCTATATGGCACATCGTGGGCACCATCTAGGACCTCGTTTGACGGGTTGGCAGCAGCCCCAGCAGCCTGCAGATCCACTCGGTGCCTGTCCTACGGGACACAGTGGCCTCACGCTGCGACAGACAGCTGTGCAGAACACCCCTCCAGTTTGTGGATTTGAGATAGCGTTGATGCCGACAAAGAGGCTGGCAACGCAAATAGCAACAGTGCTGAGTCTCATGATGCTATTAAAATGTGAGCGGACATCGTTGATTTGGTTGTGCGCATAACTCACTCAATGGGGGCCAATTTGAACTGGGGGACTATTCACGAAACGCGAGTTTACGTTATATATAGATGCACTAAGGTGTTGCTTGGCAAGGGGAACAAACCCCGTATTTGCAGTAGCATGCGCCTAGGGGAAGCAGTGTCGGCGACCTGAGGTCACAGTCACTGATGGGAAGTCGTCAACATTCAAACGTTCAAGATGCCATGTGGTCCTGTGGGTATCTGTACTAGAATCACGGCTACACATCTTATCTACTACAATCCATACTCCTTGCTACAATGCTGTGAGGCTATCCAAGCATAAGGCATGACACGGGTACGGGTTTGGGATTGCAAAACACTGTACCCCTCAGTAACACAAAAAGGCATTGGGCAATATCTTCCATGAGTCTAATTGTCTTTGAACAAGGACAGGGCTTTACAACCTGATTGTCGCGGTCAACGACGCGCAACGCTCGACATGGCGCCCACACTGTCGCGATCTGCGGACAACAGGATGGTCGTTGTAATAATGAGACACCAGCATGACAAAAAGTAGGCGATATGCGCCGCTTTTGTCTCCTACAACTTGTCTGATACAAGCGCTCTAGATGGGTGCCATATATACACCTCCTCTGCGGTTAGGGACCCAACAACTTCAATTCACCAACCTCGATCCACTACAACATACTACATATCCATTCACAGCACATCGCGACACTGATACAACTTCAGATGCATGCACAATTCAATCTTCAGCATTCTCCAGTGCTACGGTATATCTGGGAAGGTTTCCTACTCTTCATGGCTTGGGAGACATTGAGGGCCAATGTCTTCCAAGCTCTTCAAAATTTATCTCTCTCGTCTCTTGATAGGCTCTGCCGCTTTATATTTATATGGACGGTGATCCGGCTCACATATCAAGAGTTCAGATGCAGCCAGATATCTGTCCCGACGACAGATCAAGCGCCTCTACCCTCCTCACCCGCTTCCGTCTCCCCTCAGGCTGCGGTTGACCCGGTGGGGACCCCGCTTGTACACCAAACCACACAGACACCTGTGCTTCCTGCCAGTGCGCAATTTGACGGGCATCATCGCGTTGCTCCATCTTCCGTGCCTGCACATACCCCATCTCCGACCTTGGTGCAGTCCCATTCGCGGGACGCCTCAGCTCCCTCGGCTCCTACCCCGACCAGAAACCAAGCCTCATCACATCCACAAACACAGATAGTTCCAACACAACTTGGGGGGCATCGTCGCCTCCCCTCGTCTCCCCGGACAGTACCCAGTCCAGCTACGACTGTGGTAGCGTCCCCCACACGAGATGGCTCCATCGTCTCGCCTCTCGCGGACACGGCTTACCTCATGATGTTCGGAATCCGATATACCAACATCATGGGGAGCCCGCCCCCAATTCCCAGCCTGCAAGCATCCCCCGCCCGCCGCACAGTGCCCCACGCGCCCTTCCGCGGGCTGCCCCTTCCAGAGGAGGTCCCTCCCGAGCTGTTCGTCCCGTACTACAACATCAAGCTCGACCGCGGGCGCGTCGTCATCGAGATTGGCGATGAGTGGTATGGGCAAGGGATCGAGTCGCTGCTATACTTCAAGGATACGTCACCGAAGGAGCTTGCGGTGACGCTGCATAGCGGCGATGCGATGCAGACTCGGTATAAGGCGCTGACGAGCTTGCTTCAGTCCGACGAGCTTAAGCCGTTGCTTGCATTGGTTAAGAGTATCTCGTTGAAACTCCCCCTCGGGTATTCTCCTAGCGATGAGCTGAGGGATGGGGCTTTGCAGATGTTGGTTGCGCCAGAAGTCCCGAATTTGCGACGGTTTATTTGCGATGGCAATATCGGCGACCTCCCAAAGTCGTGGTGCAACCTGGTCAATATCCCTTGCGAACAACTCTCGCGCCTCGAACTCGTCAACTGTAGCCTATCCCTTGGCGATTGTTCCTCGATTCTCTCCCGCTGCATCAATTTGCAATCACTGAAGATCAACCGCCTAAGCAATGAAGCATTCATCAAACCGCAGGCTCCCCTGACAGAAATTAGATTGAACCATCTGCGAGACCTAGATCTTGAGGGCGACAATGAGAGAGATGTTGCATCATTTTTCAATACTTTGGCAGCTAGTCGTTTAGCAGCGCTCAGGTTGACGCTACCCAGGAAGGCGAAACCGGAGAACTACAACGTTCCATGGGAAACCATCAAGCAGATGGACATCCACAGCGAACTGGATCCTAATAGTCTGGCTGAGCTCCGAGATTTAAGTAGGGCTTATTACACGACTTTCAATTATATGTATATATAAATATTACAATTTAACAACGTTACCCAATGCGCCCGCACCATAAGCGCTCCCGCCAACCACAACAGCTTTGATAGGTACACAGCGTCCTTGACCATTCCTAGCTAAGACTAGGTTCGAGATAGCGTCTGGGCTGCAACCGCGAATGAAAGTCACGAATTGCAGCTGTGGCAGGATTTGGCTTGCGAGTGAATGATTATTAATCGCAAGTGAGTTCGCGATGCTGCTATTGATACTGGTTGTCAAAATCAGCTTGGTAACCGATAGCATATATGGTGAGTCCACATATGATATGAAACTGCCCTCGGTGATGTGAGCATCACATAGCTCAAATGTGTCCAATGTGCACAATGAGCGTTGTAGGAAATGGGTGAATGGCTGTCCATTTCGTTGTCCTTCTATACGGCTGTGCTTAATTTGTATGGAGGATAGGGAAGGGAGGGTAAGCATGCCATACATCATTTCCAAGTCTGTTGAAAAACCGATAGACAATTTTTGCAGCTTATCCAGCGTCAAATGCTGCAATGACGTTGATCCCGAAGGAGGAACCAGATTCCTGACGGTCAGTTCTTCCAGATCTTGACAAGCCTGAAGGCTAGGAAACAACACGTCAATGGGTGTTCTTTCCTCGATTGTGAGTCGTCGAAGCTTTGTCCAGGGTGCGTGAGATGGGAAATGCTGTCCATAACAATGCCATCGAACGCTATGAATGAGAGGAGCGGCATGGAATGCACGCCAGATAGCATCTGAGTTATGGCCTACTAGCGAAGCCATGTCCAAGCAGGCGAACTCGAGTAACGGAAGGTCGAGGTGTGTCAAAGTCACAAGTGGGCTTTCGGAACCGTGGAGACAGAATTCAATCTGCTTCCACTTATGCGATTGTGTCATCAGAATAGCCAGGATCTCGTTTGCGGCCTCGTTGTCAACAGAGGTTGAATCGAACGATTGGAATATGCGTATCGAGAGGGGGCAATCGCCAGTACGGCGTAGCCACGACCGTATCAACGGGATATATAATTTTTTTGGTAGATTGATAGAAATGGATGACCACAGAACAGGCATAGCCGATACAATGTCCCTCCACTGGCCACAAACATGGCCCAATATGAAGGGACTCATGTGAGATTCGATCGAGACCGAGACACACGATTTGTCGTGGCGAACACGACCTCCCGAGCGGAGAAAAGCCATAAATATCTCGCTCAAAATTTCGAGGGGAATGCGGTTGATATGGGGGACTTGTAGATCAGGATTTCGAGAGTAATGGCTGCGTGGGGATTTCAAGAGCTCCACAGCACCAAGGGACATGCGGGACATATCTTTTTCCAGTGGATTGTCGTCTACCATCGCGTCGGATACACGGGGGGTATTTGTAGATGAGAAGTGAGTGTATGCGCGTCGCGAAATATAAAAAAGAATTGAGGGTATCCACGCCAATATTATCGATTTGAAGAGTAGTGCGAGAATCGTACGAGCCTGCTCGGGGACAATCGAAAACTCCTAATTTCGGGAACAGGGCCATTAGGTCGTCAATTCAACCAACAAGGCAACGAAGAACGAATGTAACATACCAAGTGGTGTTTGAAAGATCGTTCGAGCCAAAAACTTCGATACAGGCCTCAATTATATGCCGCAAGCATAAAAACAAGGTCGTTCTGCACGAATGACCGTTGTTCCAAACGGGGCTTCGCCTTCACAACACCCGTGCAACTGTTATTCCCAAAATATACTTCAAGTTGTGGTCGCGTTGTTTGTATTGGACCTCGTGATTTGTAAGTAATCCTGCCTTTGTCCTTGTTCAGGGAGCGCGAAGATCCAAGGGATACGAAATGAGGGTATGGAGTTCCTTTGTGCTCGTTCAGGGGTCGCCTTTGAGACCGTGCATATTTATCAATTGTAGAAGCATGCTGTAGTGGCCCGAGCTGCTTTGAACCTGATTTGATCTATGCCGTAGTACAATGGGACCCCGCTTTGATGTGGCCTCAGGACATGTGCTTCCACAGTGTGCTACTTACCACCAGCCATGCCAAACTAAGGTGGAATGCTATACGTGTTGAATGTTTTTATGCTTTCCATATCAGATTATCTTCATGTGCATCCTCACTGGTATACATGTCAATACGGTGTGTTTGGATCAACTTCTTTACTACCCCGGAACCCAGAAGTCGGTGCTTATGCAGCACCTGTCATCGAGGCTCAAGGAGGGTATCACATATCATACCTTTTGCAATGGGTCTCGCTAAGGATCTTCCACCATATAGACGCTTGGTCAGACCAAGCAGTGCTCAGCACACACAACAGCAACAGGGCCCATTATGGCACCGCACCTTTAACCTGGAACAGCAGCTTGTACCCAGCTACACTCCAGTACGCACAGTAATGCAAGTTCCAACATAGGTAGGCCCGCCAAGGTCACACTAGTCGCTGGAGTCCCAGTTGCTAACAGATGGTTAATTTTAGCAGCGGAAATTACGGGGAGAATCTGGTATGTCATAGGCTCACAGTGGTGGTATTCATACCCAGATTTCATATTAAATGCCCTCGAAGTATGCTGGGACAGGCAACTCTGCTATAGCAGATGCCATCAGGAGCTGGGTGGCCGACTCTGGTAGGTGCTCGCTGAAGACTTGAGGAATTTAATATTTATCTGCTGCGTTAACAGCGCAATCATGATACAACTGTGGTCATCTACTTGCAACCTAGATGCTCTGCAACATATTTCCTGACACATTCGTGCTAGACAACAATCCCGGCTTTTCAGGGGCGACTGGGCACTTCACTCAGGTAAGGCTTGACTGAGTGGATTCGATCCCTTTCCACGCATGGATGTCTGGAAAGGGACCACACAAGTTGCTTACGCTATCGCGAGCTGCCCCAGTGGGACTATCTTCTCTCAGGCATCGAAATACATCGTCTGCCGATACACCCCACCTGGTAACGTTCTTGGACAATTCCCGTATGTGGCTTTTGAGTACCTGTACACCGATTATCATTGATTCTATTTTATTCCAAAGGCAGAACGTTGGTAGGCCAATTTGAAGGGACTCCCAGTGCTACCAGTAGCAGGAATGTCCTTTTTTTCTTTGTTCGAGACCGCGTCAGATACGTAAAAGCGATAGCCTGGGCATTGACTCTCTTTTACGATATTGTTGAGATCTTACTGGAAGTGCTGGAGTGCCATACTCGTAGTAAATGCAATGTTAAAATAGGTGCAAATATTGTTTCCGAGTCTGACATTCATTCACTATGGACTCGACGGGGCTTCTGGTTATCCTTCTCAACTCGAGCTCTGCGCCTGGTGCTCTACAACGTAAGTTCCAAAACTCTTACAGGCTGTGATGAATGCCATACTCTCGTTTCCCAGCGGCAATCGTTGGGGATAGCGTGTCCTCTATTCTGGCGACGCACCAAATCCCACTAGTTACTTTGACTTGCTTCCGGGAAATTACAAATGAAAATCCTTGCAATGTTTGTGCAATATTCTGTGTAATCGGTGCTAGATGTCTGCAGAGCGAACTGGATGCTCTCAGGGGTAGCATAGGAACTTCTCTCGGCCAAGATGAAGAAAGTATACAATGCCGCGCGTACGACATCGTAGACAACTATGGGGGAAGTATCAGTGTTTCCCCTGAGGCCATCCAGCTTAACCATCCAATTCTCGTGCTAAACGCGATGACGCCCCCTCCCAACGAGGATGACAACTTCAATAATTGGTATGGATCGGAACATATCCTGATGCTTCAACGTGTGCCATTTTGGCGCTCATCAACTCGGTGTACACTCTTGGTGCAGACGAAACATGGGAATGCGCCTTCGTATCTGGCACTGCATGGGTGGGAGGATATGCGTGCATTTGGGTCTGAAGAATATGCCTCAGCGACTGGCACCCCATGGAGAAGCGACATAGTGAACAAAGTTGTTCAGCGGGAGAGACTGGTGTTGAAGAAATGGGATTAAATTTCGGCATGAAAGGGGTGTGTGGCCTGTTCGTCCATATGGCTGGCTGAGGAGCTATGTGACAACTATACATTTAGAAAACGATGAAGTGGCCACAACTCTTTCCATTGTTTGTGACATTAGTATGTACAGACTGATTTGGAGAAGCAAAATATAACGACTGGAGCAAAAGGCAAAATGATTGGATACGATGACTACCGTCAGACCTCACGACATCAGATCAACCACCAACACCCCCAATAGCACCCACTTCCACTTGCGGCCTCGACAACTAGGCATATTGGTTTCTCTATACGGCACACTGCGGGCATGGTCTAGGAGGTTTGACGGGTTGGCAGCAGCCCCAGCAACCTGCAGATCCACTCGGTGCCTGTCCTATAGGACACAGTGGCCTCACGCTGCGACAAACAGCGAGGCACGGCGTCGGGCCTGGCTTAGGGCCTGGTTTAGGGCCTGGGTTGGCGGGTTGGCAGCAGCCCCAGCAACCTTCAGATCCAGTTGGCGCCTGTCCTCCAGGACACACCGGCTTCTCCGTACGGCATACTGCGAGGCACGGCTTAGGGCCTGGCGTAACGGGCTGGCAGCAGCCCCAGCAACCTTCCGATCCTGTGGAGGCCTCACCGGCTGGGCAGATCGGCTTTACCTCACGACAGACAGCTGCGCAGACCGTCCCTCCAGTTTGTGGGTTTGGGATAGCGTTGATGCCGACGAAGAGGCTGGCAACGCAAATAGCAACAGTGCTGAGCCTCATGATGCTATTAAAATGTGAGCAGACATCGTTGATTCGGTTCTGCGCATAACTCACTCAAAGGGAGCCAATTTGAACTGGGGGACTACTCACGAAACGCGAGTTTAGGGGATGATGTCTAAGGTGTGTCTGCTTTTATACGTTATATATAGATGCACTAACGAGTTGCTTGGCAAGGGGAATAAACCCCGCATTTGCAGCAGCATGCGCCTAGGGGAACCTTGACGTGGTGCATGTTTGATTCATCTCCGTCAATTGTTATGAGGAAAATAAGAAATCAACACTTGGGGCAGTCCAATAAATAGATATACTCTGCGGAGTATAGAGATAAAATCTTGGCACCCGTGCGCAGCCGGGGCCCCTTTCCACGCTGCCTATATATACGATGTTATGTATTGACAGTTCCTTATTGTCAACCCCAGAAGGATCTGGCCATTAGCTCCCGATCTTGGCGGCGTGCCCACAACGCTACCAGAGCATTGCGTTAAACCCTCCTGTAAAGAAGTGCGAAACCGGACATATGTAAACCAAGAGGCTTATGGCAGCCGCCACTTACGCACGATCCAGTGGAGATATTTGGGTAAGTAGCAGATGATGGTCCGGACTGGGTCACGCACGTTCACAGATTGTATCGTAAGTTATACCCTGCCGCACTCCATAGGTTTACTGTCCTGTGCGGTATTACTGCCTCCTCATTCAACAATATGGTACTCTAAATGGATCCTGTTCATCCATCGCGGAATTAAAGTGCTCAAAGAACATTGCGACAGTCGAGTGAAATGCTTCTCACCAACCAGCGCATCGACAAAATGGCAATGGCTCTGGTGGATATGGGGTGCTTGATCATGGAAAAGGTGGACCATCTCAACCCCTCAGCTTAGGCCACTTATGCAATATGCCAGGACCTCGAGCATGATCCTGATGTGGAAGATGTGGAAGATGTTGAGGGTATAATATCATGTCAAATTGGCACAGCATAAGGCGGCACGCATTAAACGGATTCGAGCCATCCCAACATGGCAGGGCGGCGACGGCCAGTACGACTGTGTCTTCGTTGGCAATGACCTAATCTCAATGGGCTTCGAGGGCTACACGCTGCGCACGTTGTGCTGTGTTTCTCCTTCATTTATGCGCATCTGCCCATTGGTTTTCAACCTATGGCGAAGCCCCTTGCAAGTAGACTGGGATGTGGATGCTTAAGCCTAATATGGTTAACTTCCGTGATTCATGTGGATTCCATTCTGCGCAGCGCACGTCTCACTGGCATGTAGCCTTACGGCACCCTAAATATCCCTCGAACATTCTAATTGTTTTACATTAACAAGTACGCAGACTATCACGCACTTGAAGGCAGCATAGTACTAGCTTACTAGCATCTTCAAGCCGAAGTCGTCCACCTCACATCTCAATTGTAAAAAAAAAGATCCAAAGAAAAGGTGGGCAACAGCTGATGTAAAGACATTCGAAAAGAACCCAGAGGACCAAAGTGCTAGGAAAGACGAAGGAAATTAAACCCTGAAGTCAAAAAATACTGCTCAACGCTGCAGGCAATGGACTTGAAGTTTAGGGAATGGCGCCTCAAATTGCTCAATATTACCTCGGACTGCCTTAGTTCCTGCAGCAATCGATCTCCGGTCGGCCCAGGGCTTGATAAATATACTTTCTGGAGTGATAATAATGCTTTCAGCTTTATTGGAATGTACAGCCTACTGACTTGGAGAAGCAAAACATAACGGCTCGAACAACAAACACATAATTTGGATAAGACGACTACCGTCAGACCTCAAATTTTGTAAATGGATGGCAACAGCCCCAGCATCCTTCAGATCCTGTTGGGGCCTCACCGATTGGGCAGATCGGCTTTTTCCCGAGACAGGCATCTGGGCATGCTGCCACTCCAGTTGGTGGGTTTGGGATAGCGTTGATGCCGACGAAGAGGCTGGCAACGCAAATAGCAACAGTGCTGAGTCTCATGATGCTATTAAAATGTGAGCAGACAACTCTGATTCGGCTGTGTGCATGACTCACTAGATGATCAGAAGCTTATTTCGTCCACGAACACGTAGTTTTCACGGCTCTGCTGCAAGTCAATATCATCGGAGCCAACAACTGGGGACTACTCACGAAATGAAAGTTCAGGAGTGCTGGGGGTGAGATTCAAGGTGTGTGCTGCTTTTATACGTTATAGGTGTTGCTTGGCAAGGGGAGTAGAAACTGCATGCGGGCATCGGCGCGCTATTGATTCATACCCATCGCTTGTTCACGGGGTTGAACAAATATCCGAGGGGAGATAGGGAAGTCTGATAAACTCTATGGAGTAAAGTGAGCGATTTATTTATAAACAGCAGCGACCCGTTTCCACGCATGCCTCTTGAGTTGCGGCTTCATGTATTCCCTGTCACGATATTGTCAATCTCACAGAGTTTCGAGCCAGATGCCATAACTCCCAGCCTTAGCGGCGTGCTGGGTTACGCCCCACAAACCGGAGTGCTGGATTGAACCCGCTGGGTATGAAATGCAGAGTCAGGCATAAGTGTACCAAGACGATTATGGCAGCCACTAAAATATGTGTGAAGCGGAGATATTCTGCATCTTGAGTAATACATGGTGATCCGCCGTTGGATGGGACACTCACGGTTCTGCCGCATGTTATACCCTGCCGAACATCATAGGTCATATTGAACTAGAATCCGTCGGTTTGCTGCCCTTTGCGGTTCACCTTGCAAATACATCAGACATTCGGTAAAACCTGAGATATCCTTCCAGAAGGCACCCATGTGGCGGTTGAAGGGGATTGGACAGCCTTGCGTTTTCAGCAGAAATAATGGAAATGTATCGAAAGTCTCGCAGGCTTGCAGGTTGATATACATCTGATCCTTGTCAAACAAAAGCACCCTAATATTGAATGGGGTCCCCAAGAGCTTTACGCCATTTCTCTCCTCTATACATCAATGCGACAATAGGGAGGAATGTCAAGATGCTGTGATTGATGAGCATCAGATATAGAGATAAGAAAGGTTGTGGACGGTTACCAAATCGCGGTAAAAACCGTGAATGACCACTCGAACCCGACCTATAAAGAATGTAGGGTAATAGGTTGGGTCACCGGGTTTAGGGAAAGATGCATGGAACAATACCTTTTCACCAAATGGTATCCTAGACAGGAAATAATCATCAAGTTGTATCAGCTTGGCGCCCAAAGGTTGATCGTTTACTTACGAATAAAACCCCAGCGTTAGGCCGAATAACTGCCGGAAAAAGCTGAAAAAGGGTTCAGTGGAAGAATGGATAAGCAAGATGGGGTTACTTGAAGCATTGGCTCGCATCGTCACTGCGAGAGCGGTAGCAGTCGCTGCAGCTGTAAGTATAACACACGGATGAAACTATTTGCACTAAGGGCAAAACATTACTTTGGGGGTCCCTGATCAGGCTTGTGATGGACTTACTCCCGAAACAAGCGACAGCTGTGTCAGAATGAGTGATTGTGAACGAGAGAACGATGAGTGCTAGGCTTACCCATTCCAATACAAGGTGCAATGAATGTTGTTGCGAAATGTACAGTCAATCCATCTGCATGTTACCAAGCGTGTTCAGAATTGGAAAGCAGAACATTACATATTACTCGCATCTGAAAGGCTGCATTAGTACACTCAGCGGATATATTTGGGGGCTAACATTATCAGTCCTATCGGCACAGTGATGGCGCCTGTCCATATCCCATGCAGCCTTATTTCAGCAGGAGCGGTACCACCGTCCTTCATTACCTTTCGCCGAGCGCGTTGCATCATGATATCAGTTACTGGCCCTGAGAAAATCTCTCCTATGGATCTAGGTAGATTGATAGCGTTCAATGCCCAGCCTTCGAGACAGACAGGGAACGTACGCTCCAATCAGAAGACTGATTCCGTTGGTAAGCCTGATACAACATTAGTATTGGGCAAAATAGCAGTTATGATTCATACCCATTCCGGACAGTATCAAATTGATAGATTTCTGTAAAGATGGTGGCCAATGTGAGGGCTGGCTCAATTGATGCAAGGCCATAGATAATCGCACTACGTTATACTCTAGCACCGCGAACATATTTAAGATTGGTCTGGCACTCACTAATATAAAGCAGGAAAGGTAACTGACGGGTATTTGAGCATGCTCAATGGTTTGATGACAAAATCTGTCGCTTTTAATCGTCGTGATGGAGGCTTAGTGAGATCCCAGAACCAAATGCGATTCAAATATGCTTTCATAGTCATTTGGGGAGGTGTATAAGGTGGTTGCCCTTGGTAGAAGGTACCGTCATTTTCAACAATGATGTCGGCGCTGGATAAGTCTGGCATTTTTTGGCTGGGCGGGCGGTCGAAGACAGTTTCTGGCATAAAGAACAAACACGCAGTCAAGAGCACACCTAAACTAGCCGTGAGTAACATTCTCGGGGGTATGTTGAAGTTACCGTTGAGTATGGCACCCGTCCAAAAACACCACCTCCAACCCCCATCACGTGCGACATAACCTCCAACCTAGCTCATGGATTATGGTTACAAGAGTTTTTTTTACACCAGCGACAACTCACAATGGGAGCGAGATGCGCGCCGTTGGTGAGCATGAGTGTAAAGACACCCATCGCCTTTCCCCTTTGATGCTCGTAGAAAAGGTCCACAACTGTCCCAGCTCCTAAAGAAAGAGCTGCTGAGGGCCCAAATCCATTGATTGCCCTCGCTAAGATGAGGGTACCGAATGATTGTGCTTTGGCAGAGCCCACTGCTGATGCAATTCCAATCAACAATGTGAATAAATAGACTGGTCTTCTGCCGTATACATTGGCAAATGGTGTGAACAGAAGCGGCCCGAGTGAGCTCATTCCAATTGCGACCGTCGTCTGGTAAGTCGCAGTTACGTGTGCAATGTGAAATTCTTCAGACAGTGGTACAACCGCCGGATTGATTATTGTGACGTTCAATGTGGCCATAAATGCCATCAAAGAGACCTCAGCCAAGACAGTATATTTCAGCCACTGACCAACGCTGTAAGTTACGCATGACTGGGATAGAAAGTGACAGCCTCACATTTGGGTAGTTTAACGGATCGAGGAGCGATGACGTTGGTTGTGGTATGAGCGGTAGGCCGGTATGGTCAAGTCGAAGCGGAGTACTTGGTGTATCGTCTGCATATTCCAACTCCCTTGGTCCCTGATCGATTTGCTTAGGATCACTTCCAGCAATTGAGGAACGATTCTCTTTCATTGCTGGTTATAGGAGTAGGCCGCAACTTCCATATTTATATTTAAGTAATAGGATTTGGCCGAGGGCCACAGAGTGGACAAGTGACCGGTTCCACCCCATCATTACTGTCTTCAGGCAGAAAGCTCTCAGCCTCGTGGGAGTTCAATGTTAAAGAAAGGCTTCAAGAGTCATACCTCGCGCAGTTGTTCGCACATGTAAGGAAGATTGTGGGATATCGCGTGGTCACTGAAGTAGAATGGGGTTGACGAGTCATCATGTTAGGATGTGATGTGTGTAGCAAACTACACCACGTGAGCTGAAATTCGCGTGAGCGCTCAGCGACGTGGAGTTGTGGATTCTGAACCTGGACAGCTCAGAGTCATTAGATTGGACCTCCCAGATCATACAGTTTTGTCAGACATTCCCTTTCGCGAATCACTCTGTTGCATCCGAAATAGTGGACTAGGATGCGCTCCTGGTTTCTCATAGGGCTCTGCTCTCTTCTCTTAACCAACGAGGCCTACGCGTTCAAAGCGCATGACTTTAAGACATGTTCGCAATCCGGATTTTGCAGGCGTGGGCGAGCGCTTTCTGCCCGTGCGAAGGAGGCTAAATCATCTTGGAAGTCCCCTTACTCCCTTGAACCCTCCTCCGTCTCCATTTCCCCAGATCAAGCGAATTTCAAGGCTGCCGTGAAGTCATCACTATATCCACACATAAATTTTATCTTGGAGCTGCGCGTTCACAACGATGGGGTTGTGCGGGTACGCATGGACGAGGTTGGGGGGCTCAGAAAGCGTTATGACGAGGCTGCTTCCTGGGCTCTAATTTCCGAGCCTGTCATCAGCAAAAACATACATTGGATCGCTGGAAAGAAGGATATTCGCGCCATTTATGGAGATAAGAAGGATATTGAAGCTGTTGTCAACTACGAGCCCTTGCGTATCTCTCTTTTGCGCAATGGGAAAGAGCAGATAGTTCTGAACAGTCAAGGTCTGTTACACATGGAACATTTCCGCAACAAGACGCCTATCGAGACCACAAGCGAAGCGCCAGCTGCTGTCGAGGGAGAAAGTGTGGACGAAGCACAGGCCACAGTCCAAATCGAAAATCCCCGGGCTTGGTTTGAAGGTGAAGAAGATGACTTGTGGGAGGAAACGTTCTCGTCGTGGACTGATACGAAGCCCAAAGGTATGCTATGTCACCTACGTACAATGATGTCCTCTAATGATCACACAGGCCCGGAATCTCTGTCCTTGGATATTACATTCCCTCGCCATGGAACTATTTATGGCATACCACAACATGCCACGCGACTAGCCCTCCCCACCACCGCTGGTGACTCGCCGACTTTCACAGATCCTTATCGCCTTTACAACGCCGATGTCTTCGAATATCTGGCTTCCTCTCCGGTTTCCCTTTATGGGTCCATACCGATTCTTCACGCTCACTCCATCGAATCTACTGTTGGCATATTTGACGCGGTTGCGTCGGAAACATGGATCGACGTTTCGCATGCAACTGAGGGCTCAACTGAGACACACTGGATCTCTGAATCCGGTATCCTTGATGTGTTCCTCTTGCCGGGCCCTACTCCTGAAGCTATATTCAAGCAATATGCTGCGTTGACTGGAACCCCCGTACTGCCAGCCCATTGGAGTTTGGGTTATCACCAATGTCGTTGGAACTATATCAGCTCGGACGATGTCCGAACCGTTCAAAGGAGGTTTGACGAGGAGGATATGCCCGTTGATGTTTTCTGGCTGGATATTGAGTATTCAGAAGACCACAAATATTTTATGTGGAATGAAAAGATGTTCCCTGATCCTGTTGAAATGGTTAATGATGTTGCTGCTGTTGGTCGAAAGGTGAGCGTCACTATATGTGCAGGGGTTTCTATTTCTGACCGGGTGGTCTTTAGATGGTAGTTATCGTTGACCCTCATCTCAAACGAACGTCCGATTATCCTGTCTATCAAAAAGCATCAGAATTGAACGTCCTCGTGAAGCCGAAAAGTGGTGAAGGAGAGTACGAAGGCTGGTGCTGGTCTGGAAGCAGTTCATGGATCGACTTTTTCAACCCTGTTGCTTGGGATTGGTGGATCTCCCTATTCAAACCTTACTCCCTTGATGGAGGCAGATGGTCGTGGATCAAGAGCACGACGAACATCCACATATGGAATGATATGAATGAAGTAAAAACTTTCATACCCTTTTCCATGCAGGCGTTCATCTTCATTTAGCCATCGGTGTTCAATGGTCCTGAGATTACCATGCCCAAGGATAATATTCACTATGGCGGATGGGAGCACCGTGACGTCCACAATATCAATGGGATGCTTTACGTATGTCAATTCTCTGACTGATTCGAGAAAGCAATCTGAGCGAATGACAGTCCAATCTCACATCTCAAGCAGTAGCTGCTCGTACAGAAACTCCGATGCGGCCATTTGTTCTCACCAGGGCATTTTATGCCGGCTCTCAGCGGTTTGGGGCAATGTGGACAGGCGACAACCTTGGAACTTGGGAACACATGGAATTTGGAGTGAAGATGGTATTGTCTAATAGCATCGCTGGAATGAGTTTTGCTGGGTGTAAGTGTTCGCTTTCGACCTGCTCACGATACGGACGTTGAACTTGGCTCCCAGCTGATGTTGGAGGATTTTTCGGCAATCCAGAGCCAGAAATGCTTGTTCGTTGGTATCAAGTTGGCGCCTTTGCGCCTTTCTTCCGTGCCCATGCTCACATTGATACCAAACGCCGCGAACCATTTTTAATGGACGAACCATACAAGAGTATGGTTCGCGACATCTTGCGCTTGAGATATAGTATGCTGCCAGTCTGGTACACGGCGTTCCGTGAAACCACTGTTACTGGCATACCCGTTCTTCGGTGAGGACAACAAACTAATATCCCCTTTAAATCACTCACACATGGTAGACCTCAATACGTTATGTTCCCCAAAGACAAAAATGGATTCGATATGGATGAACAATACTATATAGGTCAATCTGGTTTATTGGTCAAACCGGTAACAGCAAAGGATGTCACCCAGACAACTGTGTATCTTGCTGAAGATCAGGTCCATGTTCTGCCCTATCTCTATCTCACCCTTCTCAATTCTCTTTGCAGGTCTATTATGATTATTTCAATCATCATACCTACCGTGGAGCTGTCAAGGGAAAAACGATCACCGTTCCAGCTGCCCTCGACCAGATCCCTCTCTTGGTCCGTGGTGGGTCGATCATTAGCACACGCGAACGTCCTCGTCGGGCTTCAACCTTGATGAAGCAAGACCCATTCACTCTCCGTGTCACACTGAGCAAAGCTGGCTCAGCTCACGGGGAACTATATCTCGACGATGGTGAAAGTTACTCCCACGAGAAAGGAAATTTTGTCTGGCGCGAATTCCAGGCCGATAAGGCCAAGCAATCTCTCCGCCTGTCAAACAAGGACCTGGGAGCTGCAAAGCCAGACGCTGCCGTTGATGGAGTCGCTCTCAGGACGTACAACCCTGCGAACGAATACGCAAAGAGCATTGCCGATATCCGGGTCGAAAAGGTTATTATCGTTGGTTGGGGAAGCAAACCCCACAGCATTAAGGTCCAAGGTGGTACAGACCTGGTCTGGGAATACATACCAGGAGTTGCTGCCGCAGATAAGAAAGAAGGCACCGCTAGTCTTTTGATCATCAAAGATCCCAGGCTAGCTGTCGCAAAAGATTGGGAGATTCTTGTCCAATAATTCATTCGCTGGTACTAGGATTAACTTTCAAGAGACAAGGCTGTATCGCACTAGGCCCTCCGATATATATACTCGACGAGTGGCTTATCAATCTCAGACGTGAGCCAAGAATCTCGCAAGGGACAGCCCTCAAGTGGGCCTTCTCCGATTTTGTGTGATGAGGCGAGAGCGATACCAGTATTGGCTTGCGAAGCAACAACTAGGTCAAGACTCAACCTTCAGGTTACGTCATCTATCACCTCAGAATTTCGTTGATACTGACCATTTGTGCGATGGTTACTAATACCATTATTAAGCCCTGACTGGCCTCGGGCGCAATGATCGGTGTCCCGCAATTCGCGATACACAATGTGGCCATGCGCACGCCAGCTGACCAACTGGTCAATCTCAGCATCAAATCTTTCATGCTTTATATAAACCTACCAACTGAATAGCTCAACGCACGCTTATTGTCGAACAGGACATCACATCATGCCAGAGCTGATATTTGTGGGTGCATTGCATTGATACAACAGGTCTCAATGTCACGCTCTTCCTACCAGGTTACAGGAGCCACTGGATTCCTCGGATCGCATATTGTTGAGCAGCTTTTGAGTGGGGGTTATCGTGTTCGAGCGTCAGTCGTCTCCTGCCTGGTACCATGTCACAAACGTTAACCCACCTCATAGGACTGCTCGTGGCGCGAAAGCAGACGCACTCCGAAATGCTTACATCAATACTCCTGCGCTTGAAGTAGTCGAGATTCTCGATATTGCGCACGACCAGTTTCCAGAAGCGCTGCAGGGAGTGGACGCAATAATCCATGTCGCATCGCCGCTTCCTGGCCGAGTTGACACAGAAACGATGTTCAAGGTAGGTTCTTGGGTCTGCATGTGATGTTCTGAACGTGCTCCGCGATAGAGTGCATTAGATGGATCATTAAATGTACTCCGCCAGGGGGAAAAGGCGGGCGTGAAGCGCTTCGTTGTGACGAGCTCTATGGTTACAGTCGTCCGTGCAACCCCTCATAATACGTACACAGACCAAGGTAACTTTTCTCATCCTTTGCAACCGGCTCCAGCAGGATGCTCATGATTGGAGGGATAGACTGGAGCCCCGTCACGAAAGAATACGCGATCGAATCTGGGAACCCTAACATAATCTACTCCGCAACGAAGAAGATCGCCGAGCTAGCAGTATGGGACTGGGCCGAGGCACATCCACATGTCGAAGTGACCACCAGTGAGCCTTATTTTTTCGTGTAGCATTTAATATTTCGTACTCACCAATGCCCCTTATCAGTCAACCCACCATTCTTGTACGGCCCCCTCCCAGAGCGGTTCTCCATCCCAAAGCCTGACTTCGGCGCACTCTCGACCAACCTGATGGTCTACCAGTTCCTCACCCCGACAGGGGCATGGCCGCCACGCCCTGGTTACGCCGACTTCCGCGACGTCGCTCGTGCACATATTGGTGCACTCCATTCTCCACCCACAGCCGAAGTCGGGCGCAAGCGCGTGCTATTCTCATCCCCATATGCCTTTAAATTTGCAAAAACTTTGGAGATGATCGCGGAGAAACGACCAGCGCTCAAGGAGCGGCTGATCGCCACCGTGCCTGAGGAGCTGTGGTTTGATCGGTATGACCTTGATTTTGGGAGAGTCGAGAGGATCACTGGGATGAAGGAAGGAAATTATCATACTCTCGAGCAGGTGTGTTTGGAGTACTCGAAATAACCGCATCCCCGTTTTGAGTGCCATTGAACCTACAGACATTGCTCGATACGATTGATAATCTCATCGCATTGGAGACGGAATGGAAGAGCAAGGGATTCACTGTCGAGGAGATTCCCAAGGCGTAATAACCTTGCGAAATTGTCCTCACCTCGCATGAAAGTTCCGACCACCCGCCCTACGAAGTTCATTTACCATGACATCAATTTATCTGTCACCTAACTACAAAAAAAAAAAAAGAACAGTAAAGCACTACGCTATCAATAGTTGTACATATACAAACGAGAGGGTTGCTCCCGTCGACCCTCGAAACCAAAGTAAAAGGAAGGGGGAAAGGCAGGAAGAGAATGCGAGTAGGCAGTAGCACTAGATATACGCTAAAAAACCAACAAAGAGCCCTTTACTGGACAGTTTAGTCGGACAGCAGCAAAGCTGCAAGAGCAACAGGCAAGAAAGGGGAATGAGGTGATGTTTCCACGATTTGATGTGCACACTCTCAAAGGGTCCACTGGCACTCAGCAAGAAAGAATGGGGTGAAACGTAACGTCCAAAAGACTTGCAAAGGAGTTGTGATGATAGGGAGTATTTGTGATGATAGGGAGTATTCGAGAATTGGAGATTAAATCATCCGGCCCAGCCACCAACTCATCACCAGAGCGGCAGATGCACGCCAAAAGCGGGCGCAAGGTTCACGTTCATATTGATATTCATATTCATATTCGGGGTCGTAACGAGTTTCGGCGCGCCTCCCAGAGGCAGCGGGGACACAAAGCCAGACATCGCAGACCCCGAGCGGAAGGAGAACAGCGACGGAACGGCACCCAGCTGGAACGGGCTCTGGAGGAACCCTGCGAACGGTACGGGCACCGCAATCGTTGGGTATAGCCCGTAGAAGTAGGGTATCGGTCCGGGAGTGGGTGCGATCTGGCTGGACGGAGAGGGGCGCGAGCGCTGTTTAGTCTGGGACAACATGGGGGGATGAAATTTCGCAGATTGGGGGGTCACTGGGGCGGAGGAGGGGGGAGGGGAAATGGACGGCGAGTGCATGGAGATAGAATCTACATCGCCCTCGTTCAATCTTGCTTCGCCATTAGAAGTCACGGTGGAGCCCTCAATCCAGCCATCTCCGCATAGGGACGGTGGAGAGGAGGGGCGGGATGTTGATGAGAATAGCTCCGTGTTGCCAGTGTTACCGTCTGAGGCTGGGGAATTTTTTAGAGTTTCCGACGATAAAGAGTCTGTACGACGCCTTGTGAGCGCCAAGAAAAGCTCGCGTGTTCTCCGGGTCTTCGTCATCGAGGACAGAGTCTTCGGCTTGGTGACATTGATCCAGCCATCATCATCGTCAAACGACGGAGTGGATATTCCCGAATCCCGATCCTCATCCTCTCCAAAGGTCAGACGTGTCTGGATCGGATTGAATTCATTCAGGCTTGTACTATGCGCCGTGTTGGCATTGGGAAAACCACAAGGCTCCTCCTCGGTTTGTAAGGACTCTGCCTCTGCGTTTGCAAGGGATTGCGAGCGGAGACGATCGACGATTTCACGAGTCTTTGACAAGCGAGGCTTGCGACGATACGAAGGCCCTTGAAGGAATGCAGGAAGGTCGGGAGATGAGCAGTCTTCCGTCCTTGGGAAGGGGCTCAATAAATTTCCAGATGCCTTCCTATCTCTTTTAGTATTTGTAGGCTTCAAGGAGGGGAAGGTAAACTTCTTTAAAGCCCCAGGTGGCGCACTATCGGAGGAAGGTGGCGCTTCAGGTGCTTTTATGGCAGAGGGGAATTTGAGGGGCTCAGATGACGGAAGCGTGTGAGAGAAGGACGGGACAAACGACTTGGCTGCTATATTGAGAGGTTTGGATGGTGTGGGGTGGACATCTTGCTCAATGTCGGCAATGCCACTGCCTGCATTGGCCTTCTTGACCACACTGGCATATGAAATCTTGGCCTTGGGCGTCAATGGTATTGGCACATACTCCGTTGACGATACTGAACCTGAGGAGCTGGCACTCGAAAGGGTCGGGTCCGGAGAGGAATCATGAAGGAAGGAGTGAGTCGTAACTGGATCATCAAAAACCAAACCATCTACCAACCCCTCCCACCCCTCGAGTTTAGGCGCAAAATCCTCCTCTGGGAATTGAACGCTTGGATACATGAGGTTGGATTCGTGAAGTCTGTTTATTAGCCTAGAATCGAGAGTATCCTCGTCGTCAAGAAATCGTTGGGCTCTCTCACGTAAGAGTGGTAACATGTTGGGATATGCAGCAGGAGAAGATTGTTGTAAACATAAAGATTCATGATAATGGGGCGGTTTGGCATATGAGAGCTTGAGGCCATGCTCCTCGGAACAATAAGACCACGATGCGAGGTTGATAGGAGTATGCCACCAGTCGGATGAGACGACCTGCCACTCTTCATCCACCAGCGTGGCGTCCAGGTCACTTAGCCCCAATTTCATGGAGCTGAGGGCGGTTCTAAGGGAGAAGAAAAGAAGAAGAGCAGATGGTGGCCTTGTTAAGTTTGGAGGACAAAAAGGAGAAGAGAGTACTTGCAATACGCGAAGGAAGGCTCTGCTCGACGGTAAAAGGGCCTGCCAGAACGAGGAGAGGAAAAGTGAGGGTCCAGGATGAAGTCCAAGGCGAAAGATGTGTGGCAAACTATCTGGGATGAATCTACAACATGTGTTCTGCTTGCTTGCTTTGAAACAACAAGAAAGGGTAAAATATGGGCACGCCCCAAGATCACAGAGAGAATTGATCACGAGGTGTAAATGTATTAATCATTGATAAAAACAATCTGCCATCGCTCTAGGGATAAATTTTTTCACAGCCAATTATGTGTACGCTCTTCAGGTTACGTTGACATTCATTAAATCAACCTTGACCAACACAATAACCTTCATAGCTCCTCATTAACAGAACATCCTACACTGCGTAATATTAGTAAGAATTGGCGCCCATGAAGCATGATTGATGGTCGCATGATTGAGCTATTGGCCACCTGGGCTAGCACAACGTTTCGGTTTGATAAGGTCCCATCGAGGTATTGTGGAATCGTATGGGGACCTTGCGTTTTCGCGGAGAGGCCTGTCCTTTGCCCTTGGACGAGGAATGAGGCCAGCCAACCCAGCTGCATTCCCCAACACCGTAGTGTAGCTCATTGTAGATGAGGCTGCCTTTGCCGTCAACAATTCTGGACTTGCTCGTCGCTCCAATCTTTCCCCATCAACTTCGAATGCCTCGGTCTGGTGATTTATCAGACACTCATCTTTCGTCAGGGAAGCATCAGATGACACCGTGCTATCAAAAGGCTGAGCTCGGTGTCCCCTCACTGCATTGAAGAGAAATATGTTTCCTAGCTATTTATATGCAAGTATTATTAAACGATGCCCTGAATACGAGAACAGCCATACCTCATTCTCAGCTGGCGACACTTCCTGGCCATTGGGGGCTAGAACGCTGGGCACCCAATAGCGTCGCGCGTGAGGTATTTCACCAAACGAGGTGAGTGTGTTTTCATCGTCGCTGCTGTCACACCCACAAGTCACTTCTCCTGAAGTTCCATGATAGACTTCAGCCTCCAATAAGTTAGGCATCTTGTTGACAGGCTGCATAGATCTTTGACAACGTCGTTAGGATACACCGAAGCTCACGAATCCCCGTAACGATGGCGGTCTTCGCGTTGACTGTTGAAAGTGGTTTCTGGTTAGGAACAGACCTAAATCCTTACGCTTTATATACAGGGAGCATTAGGCCACTGTCCAAAGTGGCATAATCTGTCGGCGGATCTGCAGGACAATAATGGTTGGGTAGACGCGGTCATGTGATAACATCTGTGACATGAAAGCACGATGTCGAATTTGTGTTGCACCTTCGTAACGACAAGTCACAAGAAATATCATAATCTGGTAGCTATATGGCTTGAACGTCCAACAGAAAGTTTAGAATCCACCTTTTAGTACGGCAGCAAGATGGCTAAAAAGATGTACCAGTAGCCCCATATATTGTGAGTTTTTCCATTCAAAAATGATACACAAAATTCATCAAGCTGAATGGAATACATAATCATAGTCACCGCCTTATCCCACTAGCAACGGAGTCAACTGGCTTGAAACACTGAGCAGCACATCGGCATGTGCGCAGCTTGAGTCCAGCAATGCGCCATGTGCGAACACAACGCCAGTCTGATTCTCAAAATTGCCCAGTTGCGCGAGACTCGCCGTGTTGGGGTCGTACATAGGCCATCCAAAGTCCAACAGACCCTTCTGTGGGTCGCGAGCGAACGCAACCCATGCGCCTTGGACGTACCTCGAAAGTGCGATCTCTGTTGGGGTGGCTTGGGCGACTTTGCTGTCGTTGTAGGTGCCAAAAACCAGTGGGATTTCAGAGGCATGGTAGGACCGGAGGTCAGAACGTGTTGAAATGTCTGGGAAGACGGCTTGTAGAAGCATATATCAGTCCAGTAGGTCGCTTCCGATTCCAGTGAAATCTTACCCTGGTATTGATATCGCCAGGTAGGTACACCCGCATTAACGCGGCCCAATGCAGTGACTCCAGCAGGGCAAGTGAAACCAAGCTGTAACATGCTTCTATCAGTCACCCCGTCCGCCATCAACATCAGAACCTACCTGCGTAAGAATATCAGAGAGAATTTCGGTGACCACAGGGATAGATTTGCCAGTGGTGAGAAGTTCTTGGCCGATGAGGAAGATATCGTCCTCCTGCGCTACTGTACCCCCAAGCAACGGAACATGGAGGAAATTTCCACTTGCTGCGCGTGCAGGCGTATCCGCAAAGATTGTGATATCTAGAAAGACGGGCTGGTCAGCTCACGCTTATAGACCCGAGGAGGTGCCATACTATCAGGAACGGGGCTGAAAGCAGCATTTGTGCTGACCACCGCATTCTCGAGGGTCCTGGCTGGTACTCGCTGCATGCACGCAAACTGTGCAGCATCTGTATCTGGATCGAGAGCAGCAGTTGTGTACGATACATCTTTGAGGCAGAGGAGCACCCACTTGTTCCGCAACTAACAGCATTCGCAACCAAGTTCCAGGCAGTAGGATTCAGCGTTGCATTTTCAGCAGCCAAAGGCCCGCCACCTGACACTCTTATGCCTACCATTAGCCCCCCAGCAAGGTGCGCAAAATCACAGTGCTTACGTTCCAGACTGCTCAATAACACCTGTTGCCTATTGATGAACGACTCGCCACGAAGGCTGAAATCACAAACCTTTGACCCGTGTATCCTGTGGATGCGCAAACGTAAATGCGTCAACAGTGGCGCTACCCGCGCTCTGGCCGAATATAGTGATCCGATTGGGATCCCCCCCAAAGTTGGCAATATTATCGTGCACCCATTGTATAGCAGCATCCACGTCAAGGAGGCCAAAGTTTTGGGACTTGGTCCTGCTGACGAGCTGGGGTGCGCCTGGTTCCCCGAATACGTTCAATCGATAGTTGAATGTCACGACAGTGATGTCATCGTTGTCGCGCACGAAGTTCTGGCCCACGTAGGTCGAAATGTTACTCTATGTCAAATCAGCATCCCGACTTCTCGGCACCTGATCGAAACCACGCATGCGTACCGTGCCGAATACGAAGCCACCACCGTAAATCCATAGAAGAACCGCAGTATTCTGTTTTCGCCCAAGACTTGGGGACCAGACGTTGACCGTCAAGCAGTCCTCGGATTCAGTGACGTTCACACCGCCTGCACCTGCGAGGTTGAGAAATTCGAGGTTTGGCGGGCTCAGGGTCTGGATGCACGACGGTCCAAAGCTCGTTGCCGGAAACGCCCTAGCCCGGTGCGGTGCAGCAGTTGGGGCTTCCCACCGCTTCGCCTGTGCGAATGGCATACCTAGGAATTGCCGGACTGTTGGGACTACGAGAGTTCCCGTCACAGCACCCTCGTGTGTGTTGACCGTCAACCCATCGCGCTGTGCGCTCGCACAGGTAGCTACAAGCAGGGATGCAAGGAGACGAGGAAGTTTCATGGTTTCTCAGGGCTTGGCTCTGCGTTGAAGCATGGGGGGGCACGATATTTAAGTGGCAGCCAGGGGTTCTCTGCCCTCGATGTGATTAAGAGCCCCACGTTCTCAGGAAAACTTCGGATGGATCACAAGCCCAGATTATCTCTCGCTCCCACTTCGAATCTCAGGCTGCACGGTGACTGTAGCGTCCAGTCATCAATTAGCACGTCAAAAAGCGCACCAAGTTGTGTGTGGTTTACACGCTCATCCCTTTGAGTGCTATTGATAATTTGAGGATTGCATCCGGATCGCAGCTTCGGCCTTCAACCATGTATTGGTTCATGGGTGATGGGTGAATCCAAAGAGTTCGGCTTTTGTTGGGCCCGGAAACCGTGGAACAGGGACAAAATGTAGCACTCTCTGGGGGCAATCATTAACAGAGCAAGCCCCAAGCTCCTGCCTGACTTGAATAGCAGTAAAGGAATACTTGTGGGTCTACATACTAGAGTACCATCCTGTTCATTGCATCACTACAGAATAAATAGTCCCATCCTTAGAGCCCCCAAGCTGTGCAGAGACATTGCCAAGGAGCCCAATAGCACTATAAGCCACAACAACAAACCTCTCAAGCACTGGCATACTCAATAATCCAGCAGTTTTCATTGTTCAACATGACATAAATCGAAAATCTGGAAGGCAAATGCCCTGGGTGTTTTATGATCCTGGCTATGTTTTGGGACTAAATCCAACTTGGGCTGAAGACCTAGAGAGATGGGTTGGTATCAAGGATGGTGCAGCTTGGAACTCAATTATGAATGGGGCCTAACTTATTGTGGTAGCACCCTTCGATTGTGTATATATGTTTGATCCAGAGGCTGAATATTCACATGCATAACTTCATAAAAGCTGCCATATCTCGATTCTCGGGATAATATTCTGAAAGCCCCCATTTACCAGGACGACATGACCATTGCTCATGGGATACAAACTCTTGGTGTCCTTGGGGCTGGACAGATGGGAACGGGCATAGCTCTCGTTTCCGCCCTTCGTGCCAAAGTGTCTGTCCTATTGCATGACCGGTCCTCTGAACAGGTCGCAAAAGGGCTCTCGCTCATGGATAAGTTATTGGCCAAGGACGTATCTAAAGGTCGCATATCCAACGAGGAGGCGAAGGAAGCCCGCGATCGAGTTACTATTGTCGGCTCTGACGTTGGCATCAAGGGATTCCGAGATGTGGATATGGTTGTCGAAGTTCGATTGGGGCACTTCCATCATCAATGAAAAACTCTCATCTGATATCATAGGCAGTCTCTGAATCTCTGCCACTGAAGCAGTCAATATTTGCGTCCTTTGCAGCCCAGTTACGTCCGGACGCAATCCTTGCATCGAATACCAGCTCTATCAGTATCACGAAAATCGCCGCTTCTGCCATTCCCGAAGGTGTGGACGCAGCTGGGGAAGAAGGAAAGCGAAGTGCAGGTCGCGTCGTTGGTATGCATGAGCAGTTGATGTGTGGTCAACGTTATTGATACACTTGCGCGCAGGCCTCCATTTTTTCAATCCTGTGCCTGTAATGGTAAACTTTTCTCGCTCGTCCTTCCCATGGAACCATATCCTGATTAATGCAGAAATTAGTTGAACTGATATCTGCCCTCCAAACGACACCTCAAGTTCTGGACCGCGCCCGTGCATTCGCAACAGCTTGCGGGAAAGGTGCGTCCGTAGTGGTGTATCACTCATTGCCTCCCTCAACAGCGTGATCGTTTCTTTCTAGAAGTAACCACGTCAAAGGACGTTCCAGGCTTTGTCTCGAATGCACTTTTGATGCCATTTATCAATGAGGTAGGCAATTGCTTTGACTTGCTTCCTTCGATCCTGATTAAGTGAGCAATTGCAGGCTATAATGTGCTTGGAAAGGGGGACTGCAACCCGTGAAGATATAGATACGACGCTCAAATTAGGGATGAACCACCCAATGGGTCCTTTGCAATTAGGTATGGCGTCACCGCATTTGAAGCAGCCTTACGATGTTAATATATTATCAAAGCGGATTTGTTAGTTTTGTTTACACTGTTCTCAGTGTTTGATTCGGGACTAACTCCCCATGTAGTATTGGTCTCGACACCTGTCTGGCAATTCAGCAGACATTGTACAAAGGTACTTGTGACTCAAAGTATCGCCCCAGTGTTCTCCTTGAGCGAATGGTGGATGCCCAGTGGTATGGTAGGAAAAATGGGAAAGGGTTCTACGAGTACAATAACTAATATCGAGCCTGGTAATACCCAGTAGAACTTTTGCTTCTAATAGTACCAAGTTCGTACTTGGCATGATCAACAATGGCTCCTATTGTCTGAGGGGACGCTTGCCAAATAACATCATCATCAATCTGGAGGCTAATCCTCATCATCGCCTATGGCCAGGCTCATGCAAGACGCGATAATCGAACTAAGCCATAGCTTGGACACAGACATCCAACCCTTTCCTAACGAACCCGGGTTCACATATACACCAATAGCAACAAGCGCCCAAAATGGGTACAACGTCCGCTCAATGACGCTGACATCCCATACAGGGACTCATATCGACGCCCCATTTCACTTTTTTGCAGACGGGAAAACCATTGATCAGATTCCACTGTCCGATCTGATAGGTCCCGCGGTGCTGATAGACCTCTCGGACAAAAATCTGGCACCCAGACAACAAATCTCATGGGACATGCTAAGCCCATTCTCCTCGCAGATGGACGAGGGCATTATATTGCTGGTTAATACAGGGTGGTCAAAGAAGTACTGGCGGACACCTGAGTACTATGCCCATCCTTACTTCACGAGGGACGCTGCTGAAGGCATTTGGGCAACGGGTGTCAAGTTGTTTGGATCTGACACCCTTAATCCGGATGAGACACCATTTGAGGGTGTTGGTGGGGCGGCTGGTTTTGGGTTTCACGAGATATTCCTTGGTCGTGGTGGAGTCATTGCCGAAAATCTGACGAACCTCGAAGCCCTGGCGGCCAAAGAACACATCATAGTCCATCTTATCCCTCTGGATATTCGAGGCAGCGATGGATCACCCACCAGAGCATTTGCGTATCAGAAATGATTGGGTCCGTATTGATATGTGTGTGCATATGGTATAGCGAATGTGTATGCGTAATTGTGGGGGGAAAAAATCCTGCATCTAGAACCGAAAAAAAAACCATCCGCCTTACATTGTCTATGATCTTGATCATCGAGCAGCGGCCTCCACAATGGCCATGGCTTCTGCCACTGTCTCCCGGAATGCATGTCTCCCGAGTAGGTCCACGATTCCGGCTTTTTCAAACATTTCTCGTGGACCTGACCGGAGGTGGGTAATGAAGAGGACGACACCACGATTCTGAAACAACCAAAAAAAAAGTCAGAAGGCTTTCACACTCCTCAAAAGCAATTATTTACCAGATCCTCTTCCAACAGCTCGTAGAATATCTGCGCAGCACTAAAACCGACTATGAGCACGAAGGTCTCTCATACCATATAACACCCACGATGCATCACAAGCTTCAACATCCGCCATATGGAACACGAGGACCGAAGCTTGTTGTCGGCGTGGATCCTCTGACGGATGGCTTTTACCTACGCCGTATAGCTCGAGGCGCCGTAGACGTTCTTGGTTAAGGATCAGTCAATTATTGAGACAATCATGTTGATGACGCTACCTTTTAACTGCGTGGTATTCGCTGTATTCACATTAATAATGTGTCAACTCGTTTCTGGAATGGCTCACCAAAATCCAGGTTGTCTCGAATTCTAATAATCAGGGCTCCAGGAACATCTTCCTCGGCCTCTGGATTCTCATTGATTGGTTTCCATCGATCAGTCCCCGGAATCCTCCCCTAAAGGAAGGCTAGTTGAGAAAGATTAATGGTTAGAATGATTGAAACCTACCAAGATGGTCATTCGTGTCTTTGATGATCGATGGACGACGAGTAGCAGCGAGATAATCAAACTAACAACGACGCCAACTTCAATATTCCAGACCAGTGAAAACACCAGTGTCTGGCACATTAGGGTTAGGTCAACCCAAGCTCCCATTCTAAGATGAGTCGATTGAGGATTGAGTTTGACTATTTGATGGGTACCTACTTATAATAGTAGAGGACGTCATGTGGGGTCTCCTGTAGCAAAGAGAAAACGACCAATCCGATACTGCAAAAGGTTGAGCTGGAATACTTGCGAGAGAGAGAAATCACGTACATGGACGCAAGGACGCATTTCGGTAGGAAGTAGAGCCACGGCAACAAGAAGAACGTGGCCAGCAAGACAACACCAGAGCATACTAGTGATGCCATTTGTGTGCGCCCACCGACGTCACCATTGATGCGGGATCTGATAATGATGATCCTTGAGCACCCTATCCACCCCGCAGAGCAATCATGAAATTGTTACTTACCTTGTAATGGATCCATACGCAGGAAGCGTCCCCGGCACAAATGATGCGACGAGGTTGGCAGCACCCAGGGCCACCAGCTCTCGATTTGGGCTAATAGAGTATCCGAAACGCGCACCATTCTGCTTGGCCGCAACAATGCTATCCAAAAATCCAACCACAGATATAAGGCTGGGCATACCCGTGAGATTGATTCTGAGCATTAATATCAAAGGAACTCCTACACTGCTGTGGAGGTCGTTTGCCTCAAGAATTGAGCATTTGGACGGCGCAGCGGGAATTGGAAGAATGAGCCTCCTGTGTGTATTTGGACAGCACCGAGGATGTCAACGCCATCTTCATCCCAACCAAATTGGGCCGTTAGGACTGAGAGGAAGTTAGAAATGTATTGCATAGAATCGAGAAAGGATGCCAACTGGTAGAAACAATGACGACAACCAGCACTTCAGGCAGGCGGTAGATCCACCAATATTTTTGGAATTTGCTTTTAACCCATCGGAGGGCAATCAGAGTGAATAACGCGGTGAAGCTTATGGCAGTCGTGATGTCGTGATAATTTGTAAATGCGTTTCTTATTAAAAACATGAACTTTTCAATTGTCGTTTCAGGATCAGCAGCATGCATAAGCTTCGTTAAGCCGAACATCGGGATCAGCTGTTCGCTAGACACATTCTCAGCCAAAGTGAATATGTGGTAGGGCCGAGACTAACATTATGATTACCACAGCTACGGCTGTGATAAAACCTCGCAACAAAGCTCGGCTAAGGACGACATCGATGAAACCAAGCCTGAAAAACCCAAGCAGAAAGGATATCAACCCGACCTAACGGTGTAAGTCTCATAATACCTTTGGGGAAGCTTGAAAATATACCTGAAGGGTGATGACAGAGGCGATGCCAATGCCTAAGGCATCGAGGTCTTCGTCGTCGTGGTCGTGCTTGATGTCGGCAACTGCTTGGCCCAATAGCAGGCTCAAAGCAGCCTCGGGGGCGACGTTCAGCTGCCGCGAACTACCCAATAGTGCATATACAATTCCCGGAATAGAAGCAGAGAACTGAGGAAGTACACATTTTGATTAGGGCTGATACGTGAGGAAAGAGTACAAAGCTCATAATTACCAAACCAGACACAGGACTCAACTTAGCCAACGACGAGGCATAACTGACAGATTGCGGAATGAGCATGCTGGCTACTGTTAGACCTGCGAGAAAATCGCCTCCGAGCCTAGAATAAGATCTTTAGCATTCCATGGTTCGCCAGCTGGTCCGAGCCGGGTAGCGACTAACAAGGAAAATGAGTACGCAGGAATCCAGTTGGTTGAGGGTATGTAATATTTTATTCTCCTCGTCAAGGTAGATCGTTGGGAAGGGTGAGATCCTAGAGAACCAGCATAAGTCTGGTGCTCATTGCCCCATGAGAAGGCATTATGTGTCCCGCTAGGACGATGCTTTTTATGCCACACATAATACACTGTAAACTCGCCGACAGAGACATTGCGGAACCTGTATGTACTCACCTGTGTTTGCAACGGATCCATATCGCTCTCTACCTGGTTCAACGTCCAATAGGGCTGTTCGTTCTTCTCTGGTAGGGTTAGACACAGCGTCTATTCCCATCAATGAGCTCGAAGACGCAGTAGAGGATCCGGGGACCCTCTGGGGCTGAATAGGGCGGTAGGGGTTGGGGGGGACTGCGCTCATCTCTGAGCACACCTTTTTGTACAGTAATCCCTCAATGTTTTTGATTTTACTGAAATCCGAAATCCGATGGTCCGGATTGCCGGACCACGTGCTGCGATGCTAAAAATACAATACCGAACAACTCGGAAATATCGTTGCCTACAGGGGTCCATAACATACAAGATCTTTTCGAACATTGCGGTTTGATTAAGTAGCGACTACTGGCCAGACTGGGAACTTTTGAACGTCATACTGACATTGCGCACAAAAATACACCACGGGAGCGCTGGCTTAGCACATGACGGCTCCAGCCTGAGGAAGGTGGCGAAAAATAGTGACTACCCCGTCTAACGCTCACTTATTTCTGTGATCCTGACCAGCACGCAATCAATAAACTGTGACTTCTAACATCTGGACACAGTGTGGATAGCTGGGTGTTCGTAATGCCTGTGCGCTTCTAAAATCGGTAGAGTTATGAACAGTGACAGCCTACATCCAATTCTATTGATGCCAGTGGGTGCGAAGAATTCATCTCGCTACCGTCTGTCAACTTGTTCTGACCGACAGAATTATCGCAGCGCATGGTTCAAGAACCTGGAAATAAATTATATGCAGGGTCAGTTAGCTGAATATCTGGATGTTAATATTCAGACGTGAGAGGCAAGCAACGACATTGAATATTTCACCATCAAGTGATACGAGTTCTCTCCTTGATTTACATCAAGACCAAATGGTGACTTTTTTCTAGACATCATACCTGGGTAGCTAATGGGACGAAGGTCTATATTTGATCTATATCTCATTTCTTATGGCTGAGCCATTGGATTCTAACTCCACACCAATACCACTCCAGAATCAGCTGATCCCTGGTTCTTGACCATGACCACCTGATGTCAAGAGGAACCTCTACTCAGCACCTGGTTAAATCATTTAAAACCAAGGGAGGTGTAATGTACATTCACAAGGCCATCTACTTTGCTCACAGAGGATGGTAACAATATTTTCTTGTTTCGCTTGGCTCCTTCTTCTCGGCCCAGCGAGGGGAAACTCATCGGCTCAAGGACGAAAGACTCCGAGTCTGGCATTCCACGTGTCAAGTGGTGGCAATGAAAACTATTTCCTGCGTGATGGCATGACTAGTGCCCAAATCCTCCTCACCAGCATAAATAATACGTCGAGCAATCTACGACGCCTCGTTGTGGCAATTCCAGCAGGGAATAATGGAGCCCTCACCTACTTTCTGCCACTTACGGAGAGTCCTACAAGCCATCTGTCCATCAGTCTCGTCAATGGCTCTATCAAAAGCACGACGGATGACTTCGACAATTCTGGGGTACAAGCCGATCTACTCTTTAGCGAGGGTGCGACCTTAGGGGTAACAATTGTAGGAGCAGTGCGCGCCTTAAGAGGTAGATCCTTTGTTCCATTTCCCCAGCTCTTTACGTGCTGATCCACGCGGAAATTATCCAGATTATGTTGAAGGTTCTGGCACGATGCATGAAATATTCAATTATACGCTCATTCAGCACAGTTCGACTTCCGTTCGGCTCCACAGGCAATACATCAATAGTACCATCTTAAGCCCTACACCTCGTCATCCCAAGCAGGCTCCCAAGACCGA
This sequence comes from Phaeolepiota aurea, assembly GCA_036937095.1. Lineage (NCBI taxonomy): Eukaryota > Fungi > Basidiomycota > Agaricomycetes > Agaricales > Squamanitaceae > Phaeolepiota > Phaeolepiota aurea. The sequence goes on from JASFDG010000053.1 coordinate 43,386, forward strand.
ACTACACACAGGGGTCGATCTACACCTTTCTATTCCTGAAAAGAGTGGCGCCCGGTTCTCTGTTACTCCCTCACGCAATGGGACATTTACTCCGCTTAAAATCGATATCATCATTCCCCACTCCGACTCACATTCCCCGAATTATCCACCAATAGTACGTGTACGACTTTTGACCAATGAAACCAGCCTTGTGGGGCTCGATGCACCAAGCCTTTTCATGACTGAAGACCAAGGTAGCACGCCGGCATTACGGGCGGCTTTGCAGGGTCTATCAGATGGAAGCAATCCTGTGGCGGACCAAGTTATTCACTATTCACATCTCATCGCCTGGTCTAACAACCGACCCTTTGTGTAATAGGTTTCGTTTTTAACCTACCAGAACAAATTCACGGCGGGTGGATGGAGGTTCCTGACAGTGAGCCCCCTTCTGACCCTTCCAACAAGTGTTTCTGAAATTCCTTATTCAAAAGTATTTCGGGCGTGATTCAATGATTGCGCTGAGGCTTCTCATGCCTCTGATGACCTCTGATGCAATCGAATCCGCGTTGGGTGCTGTCATAGAACGTGCTAACTCAACGGGTGCATTGTGCCACGAGGAGACCATTGGTACGCCTCGTTTCAATGCGCAGGGGCCACTAGATTGATATATATTCTTTCATGATACAGGCGATTATGCGTCTTTTGTATGGCCTTTTGCCAATGTATGGGTTCTCGTCGCTTACACCATCCTTAACTAGGTCAATATGGGAAACGGCCGCAGCGACCTCGGGAATCAGCCATTTTATGATTACAAAGTGCGCGCCCAATCCTGACTGCTGATGCTTGCGCCTAAATTCCAGTAGATGATCGACACAGGTACATGAAAACATTTGCTGATGCGCTCGGGCGACTTACCTCATTTACTCAAGATCTACTTCTCCTCCCTGCGCTCAGTCACTATTTGCTCGAGCTCCCACAAGGAAAGGGCCGTGCATCTCAGTTTCTAGCCAAAACAGCAACATTACAGAATGGCACATACGCTGATATATTGAATAGGTTCAATCCCTTCTTACACCAGAACCAGCAAGTAACAAACAAGCTAAATATTTAATGTTAGGATTGCAAGCTATAACGTCGATCGGGCGATTCCGTTTTTCCAAAACCCTTCTTATACAAACCTTCTGGCTTTCCGACCAGGCCAGCCTGTAGGAAACTGGAGGGATAGCAACCAAGGCACCGGGTACGGACCCATTCCATTTGACGTCAACTCTGCCTTGGTGCCAGCAAATCTACGCGCAACCGAAGCACTCGTCGGAGCAAACATACTCTCCGGCATTGCGAACAACAATAATGCGGCTCTTGATATATCAGATGTGGCAAGTGCATGGGAAACCAATGCGCCTGGTTTCTTCAAGGTTACCGTTGATCCTACGACGGCTGAGCAGCGTCTCGGCGATTTTGTCGCTAGCGTTGGCTTGAGCAACGCACTGTTGCAAGGTAATGTCAGGCAGGGAAGTACATCATTTTACGCAGTGTCGTTGCGTGAAGACGGGTTGCCTGTAGAGGTGTGTGAAGGCCTGGCATCACAATTCACTCGGCGATAAATACCCTTTAACCAGGTGTTGAACTCGGATCTGGGGTTCAATCTGATGTACGGCGTCAATGTATCAGCCACGTTCCTTGAACGAGTAATAGACGCCTTGGAACCCTATCCTCGTGGTCAGAACCCCTAGCCTTATCGCCACTCGCGTCTCGATGGCTGACACGTAATTTAATAGGGTTGCTCACGAATATTGGCATGGTGGTGGCGAATCCAGCGTATGATTCGAACCGTACCAACGTCCATGTCCTCGACCGGACCGCATACCATGGAACTGTGATTTGGTGTGATATCAATCAGTCTTATGGGCACGGGAGGAGCTCACTGATGCGATTATATCAGGTCATTCCAGCAGGGCTTGATGGCTGGTGGGCTCGCAAGGCAATTGGGGTTCTGTTCAGTAAATGCCACGCGGAGCGTAGATATCAATCCGCAGCCAACTCCCACGCCAACTTGGTGCGGTGACAGTGGCCTCGTCCAGCGCCTCAAAGACGCACAGACCCGCTTGTGGGATTCAATTAACGGGGCCTTTGAAAGTACGTTGCTGATCGGCCGAAATTATGAATCGCGTTTTTTTTATATTGATGATAGACATCAATTCCGAAGTGTGGTCTTTCTCCTTCGACAATGCGACAAATCAGTTCTCGGCTACAGACCTTGCCAGCCTGTCGCCGGACGGTACAGAGTCGGATGCAATACAGCTTTGGTCGTATGGTTTTCTGGGACTTTTGGACCCAACGAAAGCTTAAGAACGCCTGGCCGAAAGTCGGGAGGGGAAGCTGGGAGGGGAAGCTGGGAGGGGAAGTCGGGAAGGGAAGTCAAGATAAAGATTAGCATTATAAGTTTGGTTCGAACACTCTTCATGGGTTTGGGAATCTGCCATTGGGCACCAACACCGGGTAGTTGATTCTCTAGCGGGCCCTTTTGGTCTGAAGTTGTGTTGACGACCGGATCTGCATAAGGTACTCAATTCCGAGAAACCAATGAACATTGGAGTTCATTTCGGTCTGCCAAAGTATACCGCATGTGCGGCGCGTTTGTTCTTGGCGCACTCTTCCGTTAGGAATCGGAAGGAATCAAATCATCGGCCTGTTTGAGCTAACAACGGGGGATAGGCGTAAACCTCCTTAATCTTTCTTGGGAAAGGGAAACCTCGGGCCAGCATTGGGACCTGAACATGAGGCGGCTGTTTTTGTTAATTCAAGGGTATTATTTAATGTCCCTTTTACACCTGGACAAAGTGCTTCGTGCACATCGTACCTCCAGTGGCTTGAAATGGGGATTCGCGGTCTGTTGACGGTAAAATTGGCACAAGATGGGCCTCTATGAATGGTTAAGGCTGTCCACGAGGCCTTGAGGCTCTTTTTGAGTCGTTGTCGTATTTTGGTCGTGTCTAAAGCCGGTGGCGGGGACACCGCGGGGAAGGCAACACAGCCGTGCAAATAAATATCAACACGGCCCGATATGACCAACTTGACCAGCTCAGCTCCCTATCTTCTCTACTACCACCATGACCGTTTTCCTCCAGTGGACTCTGTTGGCCGTCGGCCTTGTGTCGTCTGTCGTTGCTACCCCGCTCTCTACATCACATTCGATTACTCCCTCCTCAAACATTCCCCTAACCCTTGCACCACTCATCGCGAACGACCACCCCCATGGGTCTGTGAACAACTCTTACATAGTTGTACTCAAGCACGACTTGCCTGCTTCACTGAAACAGAACCATCTTAACTTCCTTGAGAAGGCTCATACCGAGGACCCCTTGTTTGCAGATATTACGGGTGTTCAGCAAGTCTATGAAGGTCATATTAACGGTTACGCTGGCCGTTTCTCGGACCGCGTAGTCGAGAAGATCAGAGGTTCCCCAGAAGTTGCTTATGTCGAGAGAGACCAGATTGTCCATACAATGGAAGTGCAAAGATCCGCTCCTTGGGTGAGCCAATTACAACCGATGGCTATCTGTTTCTGACAAATCACACAGGGTCTAGCAAGGATAAGCCACCGTCCTAAACTGACGTTCAGCACGTTCACCAAATACGTGTATGACGTTGATGGTGGTGAAGGGGTAGACGTCTATGTCGTCGACACAGGTATCAACATTGAACACGTGGAGTTTGAGGGCCGCGCGTCCTGGGGAAAGACTATCCCACAGAACGATATCGATGATGATGGAAATGGTCATGGAACCCATTGCGCTGGCACAATCGCTTCTAGAAAGTATGGCGTGGCTAAGAAGGCCAACGTCATTGCTGTCAAAGTCCTTGGCTCCAACGGCAGTGGATCTATGTCCGACGTTGTAGGTGGTGTCCTTTGGGCCGCCTCTCAGGCCAAAAGCAAGCTTCAAGCTGCCCGCGCTCAATATGCAGCCACTGGCAAGACCACACACAAGGGATCTGTTGCCAACATGAGTCTTGGCGGTGGTAAATCTCAGGCACTTGATGATGCTGTTAACGGGGCCGTCGCCTCTGGTCTTCACTTTGCTGTCGCCGCTGGTGCGTTACCCTCCGCATTCCACCCATAATTCTCCAATGTTAACATCTACTTTCAGGCAATGACAACCGCGACGCTTGCCAGTACTCCCCTGCTGCCGCTGAGTCTGCTGTCACTGTTGGTGCTTCTACCCTTGGGGACGAACGAGCTTACTTCTCTAACCACGGTGACTGTGTTGATGTTTTCGGACCTGGTCAGTACCGCCTTGTTTCGCTTATTCTAGGCTGACCCGTCGTTACCCAGGATTAAACATCCTCTCCACCTATAAGGGCAGCCCTACCTCAACAGCGACACTCTCAGGCACTTCGATGGCTTCCCCTCACACGGCCGGCTTGCTTGCATACCTCCTTTCAATCTATCCCTCCAAGACGTTTGACCCATTGTTCGATGATGGGAACAACGTTATCAGCCTTCAGAGTCAAACCCTCTTTTCAACCACGTCTTCCATTTATGCGATAACTCATGCATCCCTCCCACGATGGATCTCCGGTTTCCTCCCATCCCCTTCACTCATAGAAACTATGGTTCCTATTCCTAAGACATTGTCGCCCAAGCAGTTGAAGAAGGCTCTCATTGCGCTCTCCAGCCCCGGCATGCTCACCGACCTCCCTCCGAAGACTCCTAACCTTTTGATTTTCAACAACGCGACGGTTGATTGACCCAGTGCCTTTACGTATTCGAGGTATTCCTCACAAGGTCTTATACGTATTTATACACGGTTGTCTACTCGTTCTAAACCCACATCCCAATTGTTTTGAGTCGTAATCGCATTTCTGTTACCCAGTGTATATCTAGTCATGAATGATAATCTACTGTCTCAACTGGGAATGGGATCATCGACTGAGCCAATTCTCCACGTGTTGGTGACGTCGAACCTTGCAAGTTGCGTGGTGCTCCAGTATTTTGCATTAAATAGACAACCAACATGATTGAAAAGGCCATGTAGAAGACGAGATGGCGTTCATATTTAATTCTCCTTTACTATGACGAATACATGACTCGGACGCGGACCGTTCATGCGCCTGCTCGAACCAAGGGTACGGCATCGCGGACTCAGCCTGACGGAGGACATGAGAACAGTCAATATCATGAAATACCGCTGGTCAAAGCGATAGCTAGGGTTCCGGTGTTTGGAGGTGCAGGCGAGGGCACTTTTGGCATTTGAGCAAGGGGCCCCAACGCTTGGACGAGACGATTGTGTAATCATGTTATCCAATCCTGGGGTAGTAGGTTCCACCGAAGTCACCACGGCAGTGGAATGATCAGCGTAAGAGCGCTCATGTGGCTGCCCCGCGATCTAGTTCAGTCGCCACTGCGGAGCCTTGCAAAATTGTAACGCGTGAAATTATGGAACTGGGGGCGCACGACGGTGTCACGGATATGCCACTGCCCCCATCCACTACTAATGAACAGCACAGTTGTCCTGGGTTATAGGAAGATTCGGACTCAGGCGGCCGGTCGGTGTAAATTTGACGCATTGCCGTATAAGAGAAAGATTTCCTTTCAAGGAGATATGGTGTTAAAAGGAATGCTGATTCTATCTGATGCAATGTAAATTCTCGAATTGCGTATTTAAAAGAGAGCCAATTTCACCGCATTATCCTCTATGGTATGAGAGGATGGGTAAGAGGTGGATATCGTCTGTGGTAGAGATGTGAGAAACTAGGGACTTGGTGGGTGCGTGAGTGGCATGGTTAAAAGTGCAGATCAGTAGCACCGTCCAGGTTTGGATGAACAAAGTTTGTCACGGCACGAAGCTCCTTGTTTTGCTCACACCCCAATCCTTACCCGCCCTCCCAGTAATATCAAACAGCTGCTGTATCGTAACCTCCACTGGCAGGACTGACACCTATTTTGTCAGCAAATTAGTGTAGCACATGCCACGATGGCACTCGAAGCTAACAGTGGTACCAATGGCCAATTACACTGTGTAAAATCCACTGCATTGATTGCCATTGAGGTTGCAATGTGTTTAACTGAGTCTGGCACTATATGACATAGATCAACAAGGTCAGAGGGGACAAGGTATGGCCTATATGGATCTACCTGTAGGAGAGGCTAAAAATCTGTTGTCAGATTGGGTAGAAGGCACCTTGGGCACCACAAGCAGAAAGATTGCTTACTGGTCATGCCACTGGCTTCCACAGATCCTTGAATCATGATTTAAAGCTGCTTCAAATAGATAAGTCTGCCTTGATGCCATAGCTAATATCAACTGTCCTCTTCATAGATATTCCCTCTGCCAGGTTGGAGGTACAAAGCCTGGAATCTTCCATTCCCATGGTATGTTGCTCACAAGATTTCATGGCAAGAGCCACATCAATCCATTGTAAGCACATCCGGAGTAGAAGGTCCCAGACAGGTGACCCCTCCCCTGATTTGCAATACAACTAACCAGCCAGCAGTTGTGAATAACGGTGCTAATCACAGAAATGAAAACAAAATGCCAAAATATAATTACCCAAATGTCAATCTGTTAAACGACGCACAATATATCTGACGCACTGAATTTCAGACCATTGGCTTCAACTAAAGACATGGGCATACCTCAATGAGTATGGTTGTATGCTAGCACACTCGTGCATCGCCGCCACACCATCCGCAGCATGGTATAGTCCTTTGTCACGACTGATGACCTGACGTCTAACGGAGTTGAAGTCACAGGAATTAGCATATGAATTCCGCAGCCGCTCCTGAATACACACACCTGCATGGAATATTAAGTGTCTTCAAGATCACGCATATATCGAAGCATAGATTTTTGGGAAAGAGAGCCTCAACAAGCCACCTACGTCATCAGCGATTGGTATCCTGCGCTGAGAACAGTGTTTTCAAAGCGCCAGGGACCATGTTGCGATGTACTTACACAAGCGACTCCTGCTCTCCTTCATATCTACGTTACCCGATACGAATTTTGGACGAGCGTCCTGTATTCCATCCATGACTTTTCGTTGTCCTTTTGACGAGGCAGCCCGAGTCGGACTGCCATGTTGTCGCGGAGTTTGGGACGATGGGAATCAGCCGCAGACACTGAAGTAAGCAACATTGCACTTGATGATCCTTGTTGAAAGTGTGGGTTTTGGGATACATTCATCTACATTGGGATGGCTTGGACAATGAATGTGCCCACCACTTATGGACAGCCAACGAAGGTTGGGGGCCAGTGGATGCATGTGCCAGGGGAGGGATGGTAAGTGGGGAGAAAGCCACTGATTCTGTTGCGATAGGAAGTTGCACCAGTCCCAAATTTCTCACAAGATGAAGTGAACGCCGCGTTCACGATTTTTGCGGTCGAAATAAAAAACACAACCACTATGTATCAGGTCCGCCCCTGAGCCTGAGCCAAACCTTCCACCCCAAACATCCTACATTTTCTCGTGCATTCCTTGGCCTCACCCTTCTCGACAGGTGAGATTTTCGGTTTTATGTTACTGACAGGACTAAACCTATTTGAACCAGCTTTCCCTTTGCTTTAGCCCTCGAACCAACCTCGGCCCAAGTTCTGGCTCAATCACTTGCTGCACCAATTCAGCTCACCACGGGTGGTGATCCGATATTTGCTGTTTTTGGTGCATCCCCATGCAGGGCGGTAAATTTAATCGAGGGTGACCAGTCGATATTCTCTGTGGAAGCATGTTTTCCTGAGCTGGCGTGGATAGCGATAGGAAACCTCGCAATAAACTTCCACTGCGGACCAATATAAATCAATTTCGCCTCCTCCATCCTCTCCTTGCTCGCTTGAAGTAGAAGGGAAGAAATGTTAGGGCCTAGCGTGAAGAGAGCGTGGATGTATCCTCTCTCACACAACTACCTTCCAAGCACGGTTGGTGGTTGCCTTGTGCTGTTGGAGAGCTGGGGATGTCAGTCCTATAAAGTCCAGCTCACTACATTGGCCGGACTCGAATATTCTCGAACCTGTTGTAGAACTTCAGAACATGCCATTTTTCAGAATAATCCTGTGTGGTGCCAGTGTCGCCGCCAACTTTACGCTTGGCCCGGGGTTGACAGCATTTTCATGTTTATTCTCCCAACTATTAATGGTATACCACACACGTTCATTTGTAGTATACATAGCTTATAGCAACCGAAAGGTGACTTTTTACCACCGACGTTTGTATCGGAGCCCAGGACCACCGAGGGCGAACGATCTTCGTGTTTTCCACAGGCTCCAACCACAACATTTGAAGTATATCCTGATATGGACTCCATAGCTGTGAAAGGTATTTTTGGGTTACTTACAGGAACTGGGAGAAATCAGAGGCATTGGGTCCCATGCTGCGAAGCTGTAGAATCCCGCGAATCGCGACGGAACTAGTTGTTCAGCGCTCAGTTTGATGCTCTTCTACATCACCCGCGATGATGACAGCGGGCGGCGTATCATACCTGGGTTGCTATGCTGTTGCACACCGTCCGTAAAATGGAAGAAACGGTTTTTTTCCATTAATGTCAAAATAGTACGGTCGGATGCGTATGATACAGGAAGTGGCGAGGTACACTGGTGTGGTAACTCTATATATGCGAATGTGTGTTGGAGTCCCGGGTGGTACAATAAAGCGTATCGATTAGCCGATGCTACGAATGCGGACGTAGCGAACCGCACTATAAGCCCGATGGTTACATCCTGTGAATTTATGCCCTGAGTAGGTGTTGCACATTGCATCAGGTTCTGAACTTTGCAACACTCGGTAATCAAAGATACTCACGAGACCATTCTTTGTTGGGCCTCGGACATGGCGTCGGCCCAGAGTGTTTCGAGATTGAGTCCTTCGCCCTTGAACAGGTGCACCACAGCAGCACGTATATTGACCTTGTCCGTGTCTGATGTACCGGGCTTGGTTTGTTGCTCAAGAAGGTCGTCCCATTTTTCCAAGAGTTGTTTTTTGCCATCAGTGATCAGCCTCTCCTAGAAAAGGTATTTGACCGTTAAACCCTTAGTCTGTCGAATCTCGTGATAATCAGATACTAACCTTGACGATTTGCATGCTGAGCTTGTTGGCGTTGGTGTCATGCAGTCTGAATGCCTCCCATACTGTCCACTTGCCGTCATCACCCTTTTGCCACACGCGGAGGTCCCATTCTTTGAGATCGAGGGAGCCGGTACCATTGAGGGCGTACGCGTCCGTTGACGCGGGGTAGTTGATGACCCAGAAATCGCTGCGGGTGTTAAATCCAGGGTTCTCTGCGAGGAAACGGCGGTCGATAGCGCGGGACAAGGAGGCACCAAATGCCTGCTCGGCCTGGTCAGGGGGGAGTCCGTTCAGCTCAACCCGGCTGGGCCCTGTTGGGGTTCGGAAGACGACTTCGGTTTGACGGAAACCATGGCGCAGACGCATCCACAAGTTAGTGGTAGCAAACTTGTACAGGAGGGGCCAGCCGTGACTATAGAGCGAGTAGTCGAAGAGGAGGTACATGATTGCCCAATACCATCTGAATTCGACTGATGGCTTTCCAGTAAGGTAATCGAAAAGGGAGGTGTAAGTGCTGAGGGAGTTGAGAATACGCCATGCCATGACGGCGCCCAATGTCAGATACATTGAGAGGGGAGGGAGGAAAACAAGACTGTGTCGATCGACAGAATAAGAATGTGCGTTGCAGGTACGTGACAAGAAATACATACGCTTTCAGGAAGACCGGGTGTTTATCCAGATGAGAAATGAACATTCCATGACCCGTATCATGGCTGTTTAGAAGGCGGACAGCAGGAGAATGTTGCGAGATGGACTGGAACGCAAAGGGGGAGGGAGCCATGGCTCGGTGCAGGCGGTCAGAGAAATAATAAGGACCGAGCAGAATAGACTGGTAGGGGACAATCCTATATTGCTCCTGGTTTTGTAATCGACAATGATATGGTCGGCAGCTCAGTCCGCGGGAGGCAGACTCGGTTAGATCAGACTCGTCCCCATTGATGGTGATGAAGCGAGAATTTACGGGGAGCTCATCAACAGAAGCACCATACGGCATAGCTCTTTCAAGTGGATGCCAGACCAGGGTCCATGTTCCTTGTAACACGGTGTGCGTGATTATTCAATCGGCTTGGCTCTGGGTCGCATTCAATCCAGGATTTCCGCCTTTCGTCCAGTATGACTCGCGTGCCAGAAGAAAGAAAACTAGGGCTATTGACATAGACTACTATGTTTTCGATCAAGTCATAAGAATTACGAGCTTGGATTCCCGAGTCATCGAGTGAAGAAAAGGTTGAATCCTTGTGCTTTCCCTTCCCTTTTGTTGAAGATGTCATAGGATTACCGATAGGGGTGCCCGAAGGACATATTGTGTGGCTCCATTGGAACATTTGATGGACCCCGAGTACGACTTGCATCCTTGTGTTTTAGGGAAGGAAATTTTCCCTCAGCGCCTTTATCAGTAAGTTGAGATACCACTGTATCTTGAAGAACATGATGGCGGCGAATGAGTCGTTGTCAAGACCGCCGTTTGTGATAGTCGAACCTGAGTTCAAATTTCAAACCCAAGTGCTCAAACATTTAACGTGACCTGTGTTCGGAACATAAGTTGCTATCTAAATGACATTGACGCCGAACTCTCTTCGTCATTAGGCACACCTTCACAACTTGAAGTGCTTGTGGCAATGTGGTGCGGACAGCCTTGGAGAATCACAAATTGAGCCCAGCAGTGCCTTCTTAGTGCTTGATGAACATGCAATACCAGTCTGCATGCACCGCCCCACCATCAAGAGCCATGGAACGGCGACTTCACATATGGGGTGACAAGTGAGACTGAAAGCAGAGCATGAACTGCATCACATTTCCCCGAACTGTTGGGATTCGCGTGGGCACCTCGATGCGCACACAACCAGGATCCATTTTTGCACCGGTTATGAGTTCTCGAGTCTAAATCAGGGCTACGGAGATGCTTATTATCTATAAGGTCTAAGTTGGAAAGTCGAAGGGAAGGAAAAGACAATCTAGTCTTGGTCCCAGCGCGCTGCGCACATGTACCAGGTACCTCGTAGCTGCTACCCTTGGTGACCGCATGAAAGGGCTCCGTACACGTGCATAAAGTTCCGGGAGCGGACCAGCGGATGATAATAGCAAAGCTCACCCACGTTGATAAAGGCGATTAAATTCTATTGATTGGAAAAGCCACAGCTATCGGTGGCAAGTCGCTGACGCCCCATTAAGCGCTGGAAATGTAGACCAATTCGTGGGCGCTGGCATTGACTGGGTCGGATCTTTTGACATCAAGGGACGGTGTCATCGTACCACTAGATGGGTTCCGGAATAAGAACAAGAGGATTGAGTCACTGACAGACGAGGGCAAGACAAATTGTTTTTCATCAAGAGTCTTCGGAATTAAGATGTTAGAGATTATGTTGCAGCAACGGAACTATTGGGGCAAGTGAAACGTGTATTGGTTGAGCCCGCGTCACGATAGTGTAATCGGGAAACAAACGAATTCGTGGTACCCCAACCGCTACTAGTTGGCCGGTTCACAGTTCTTTACTGGATACATTTTTGAATGGCTCTTCTGTTACTACAGTTGGGGATCGTTTCATGACAGCATGATATATGGCGGTGTAACTTGTATCGAGTTCTTTCGAGTTCTGAAATGCGAGGATGGGGACTTGTAGGGAAAAAAAGCAAGGCATTGCGACGGTCGCGGATACGAAAGAATGCGCTATCACTGGAGTGAAGCGCAATACCTCAACAGCAGTTTTTATCAAGAATCGAGGCTCCTGGTGAGCCGCCGCCCCTTCAGCACACAGATTTATTTGATAAATTTGGCATCTTATTGGATCTATTCCGTGACTGGTTGGTTATATGAGGCCGAGCGTGTTCTGAGTAGCTGTGCCATGTCGATTTTTGCCAGTACGAGTGTGGTGATGATGAGTTGCTATAGTAGTGGCCCTTGACTCCTAACTCAGCTGGATGTCAAACGGGCCTAACTGTGCCTCCGTCATTAGATAGGGGAATCTGTACTACAGCGGTGAGAAGAAATGAGCTTTTGTTGGAAGGCACGTGGCCGACGCTACGCCTCCGTGATGTTTTCCAATCTCATCGTTCGCCAAACATACACAAGAACCGGGCGCGGGGCATTGATACAGCCTGTGTTCTCGAAGCTGTCGAATTGGGTTTTGGAAGCAATGAACCTCGCGTCGTCCTGGCGTTGGACATGCGATGTGTTCGTGCGCACTCGTCGAATCCCCAAATAGTGGGCCTACACCTCAGGTGTCCTGTGTTACCCCTAGGCTAATATGGGCGTTTCGTTGTTCCAAGTATGTGTGGCGGCGCTGCGTGTGTGACTCATCTAAATGACTCTATTGCAGGCCTACAGCATATGCCTAGGATCAACGCAGGCGGTAGTGACGGAGCCTCCCGCGTCTTCTTGACTCAATTCCTTCCTCCATTTTGTGACTGGCCGATCGAAATTCCAGATCTTATCGTTCCATTCGAAATCACCTTTACCTTGATAATTACAGCTGTTAATGCTGTAACTATGTTGTAAGTCTCGCGTTTTTTGCCGAGCCTAGTGGTTAGCTAAATCCATGTGTAGCTATGCCACCCCTGACGGTATGCGAATTGGAATGTTTTTTTTTGGTCTGGGTGTGATGAGATCCAGAGAGAGATGCCTGCGCATCCCCTCGACGCTCTCTTCTGCGTAGTCTTGTTGCCGCCGCGTCCGAATGGGGGTTGTTTAAACATCCCCGAAACTAATCTTATCTTCCATAATTGCAATTCCTTTGGGCGTCCACAGCAACGTAACAGCACCTGGGGATGATTCAAAAGGAAGCGTGAAGTAGTTCATCCTATATCGCCATCTCGCACTCCCCAACCGCATAACTACACATGCCCTCCACTGCTCAGTCCGGCGTCGTTATCGAGACGTTCTTCCATCCTTCAGACATCAAACCTGGTGTCATTCGGGCACTCGAGGGCAACCCAAGAGCTGCAAATGTGATAATGCCACCATTATTGAAGGCTCTCGATGCAGAACGCAAAGGAGAAATTCCTGCGGAACCCCAAGTCTGGATAACTTGTACTTCCAAAGATCCACTCCGCAACGTGGAATTTATCCTCTCTTGTACTGAGGGCCTGATGGGACAGTATCCCATCTTTATTTTCACCACCCTCCGCCCTTCCCAGCTCACTGAAGAGTACCTTGTGCCTCGCCTCAGAGAGTTGGCACAAGAGCTCTATGATGCCCTGCCTGAGCGGCGCGTGTATTCGATCTTTGCGCCTCAACCCATCGCCCACATTTTCGCCGACCTTTGGTCCGAATTGACTGGTATCAAGAGCTATGCGGAACCTTACTACGATTCTATCATGTCGTTCTGCACCAAGTCCACCTTCATTAACCGCTCCGTAACTCTACACCCCGACTTGCTTTTCGATCTGCGACCAGCGGTCCCGAGCGATATCCCATATATCGCACCACTTTGCCTTGGATTTGGCTCAGAATCAGTGAGTTATTTAAGTTATGAAGTTTTTCCTTTGTTCTAAACGACCCCTAGGACCCATTCTTTTTAACTGCGCAGGGAGCTCTCCTTGAGGCGACCCTTCTTGTTCAACACCAGCTGGTTTGGGTACACCATGTTCAAAAGCGAGATGGCTCAGCATCTGGAATTGCCTCCATCGTCGCCTTCACCAGAAATAGTGCCACAAATGCGACTATTTCTAAAGTCTACACAAACCCAGACTGGAGGCGCCTCGGTTGTGCTGAGCGTCTCGTCCGACGAGTCACAAAAGAGTGCGCCATTTCGTAATACCCCAGCCAACGGTGAACTGACTCAATCACTCATTTTAGACTCTTGCGCACTAAAAATACCGTAACGTTATACGTCGGTATTGGCAATCCCGCAGCTCACGTTTATCACCGTGTTGGCTTTGTTGGTCTTGGAGCCAATGCCGGTCCCGTAGATGGCGTGGAGAATTGGACAGAGATCGGCTTTGACCGTTCTAAGGTTCAATTGGGTCACTGGTAATGCGTTGGTAACAAAAGTACACTCTTGTTATACATCCTGTTCTATTCCTGCATTTTGTATCCCATAGCACAGCCCCATTTGCGTTTCGTCCTCACCTTCGTCTTCGTTTCATTACTTCGTTTAGCCTGTGCCTCTTTGACCTATACCCGCCCTAGACAGCACTAGAAAGCATTGGCCACCTCGAATCGTTTCTATTGTCTATAGCTATCCCCTCCACTCACAACGTCAGTAACATGTATTTTTATGTATCAAGGATAATCCTAGAAGTGTTCCCCTTTCATCGAAAAAATGATAGCGATCTGGAGGGTAAAACATTCGCCAAATCAAAGTGTATCCTGATCCGATGTACATAGGATGGCCCAGGTCCTATCATTGTATCAAAAGGGCAGTGGTGATTGATAGCGTACCCAAGGGGGGTATTGCGACTCCAGTGTACCAACTGACTTAATCAGCTGACATTGTGCCGGGCTTGTGGGCTTTATGATTGAAATAATACAACTGGCTACTAGGGATATTGCCCATCAAAATGCAGTGTCAGGACAACCCATAGGACAGCACACACCGAATAACAGCCTCAGGCCCAACCCCTGCACCTCCATTTCATGAGCTGCGACCGCCAACAGCAGCCTGAGCTTTCCGAGCGAGCTCAAGCTCATTTTTCTCATCCTAAATCGTTCCGGGTGAGTTGCGTCCTGCAATAAATTTCGTTCGGCTGGCAGCACGCACCTCCTTTTGCACATGTGCTTTTGCCTCTCTTTGCGCGACAATCTACAACGGTACAGCAAATTAAAAATTAGAGATATTTGATTCGGAACTTTCTCATATGACTGCGCACCGCTGATAATAATTGCACGGTACAAAGACACTTGCGATCAGCATGAAATTTCGGAACGAAGGAGGAATCACACCTTGTCCCCTTGCTATGGTGTCACGATGAACAGCAAGGCTCATAGCGATGCCCCATATGGATAAACCGGCCAGCGAGTAGACAACGCTGCGGTGTAGGATGTCAATTAATGGTAGCTTGAACAGTTTCGCCATGATAAAAATGTAGGTTGGGAAAATGAGCGGGACGTAATGCTATTTGGTTGGAGAGCGTTTGCCAAACAGCAGTTTTTTTTTAAAAAAAAGCGTCACATGACCGATGTGACACGGCCAATTTAGATGGCACCGAAAAGGTTTAAAAATTCGTCCAAATAATTTACACGAGATTTCTCATCAATCGGAGATGTAGATGTACAGGCCTAATGACTGGGATAGACATGAATTTAGGCCTTGGCCTTGTAAAACCAAAGGACGAAGTAAGAGGGTGTGTCCATCGCACCAATTCCGTGTACCTGTTGCCCATTTAATGGACGTGGGAGATGGGAGACAGTCAGAACATCTCAAACTGAGGGTATAAAACCTATCTGGACACTCAGGGATACTACCATGTCACGTAAAGTCACGTGATGTTTACCGATTAATCCGATTCCATATAACATGTGTTGGCGGGTCCACACTTAGCTCTTTCCCCCCCGAAAATTGTATGACCAGCCAAGGTCGATTGGAAAAACTTCTCAACTGGTGCCGCATCCATCATCTCACAATCGACAATGCCCTGCACTTGAAAGATGATCAGATGGCAGGCATAGGCATTTACACCAAAAATAAGCTCATCACCCGAGAGACTACTCGTGAGATTGGCCTGGGTTTTCCGAGAGCCGGCGCTCAAGCGTCTTAACAGTCGTCCGTATCCCCAGGGATGCCATTCTATCCGTGAAAAACTGCACCTTTCACGACAGGATCCCTTCGGCACCATATGGACTACGAGCACAACTGAGTCTGGCGTTTGCGCTTTACAGTGAGATGTAAGGAGTGTTATCGAAACTGAGTACATTAATTGATACTGGGTGATAGATTATTAGGATCTTGCTCGAATTGGCACGGCTATATACAATCGCTACCAAGTGGAACCATTGATGTCCCCTTGTTCTGGTCGCTGGACGCGGAATCACCCTCTAGTGATGGACCAGAAGCTCTGCAGTGGCTACGTGGCACAGAGGTGGAAAAGGGTTTACATCTTGTCAACGATTCCGGCAAGACAACTCTGGTAGATATCATCACGTTCTGATGTTATTATGGTTGATATAATCCTACCCACAGGAAGAAATCACCCAATATTATCATGGTGTAGTCGAACCTGTACTTTCCCTACCTCCGGAGGCTGGGTTGAAACCTGATATGCATGGCTTTCGTCGTGCATATTCACTGGTATGCTCTAGAGCGTTCGTGGTGGACGCATATCATTTTCTGTCGATGGTGCCAATTGCTGATGCGTTGGTCACTTGCTTGATTTCCCAGGAAACCTTCTGATGTAGTCTCTAGATTTAACCATGATCATCACAATCACGTACACATGGAGGTACGCTTATATTTTTGACACGTATAGCGAGTACATTTTACATGATGCACAGAGTGAATACAATGTTTGTCCAGAATGTGGATCACTACGAGAGTGTGCACATGACCATGATGGACTGCCCACGGATAACGCAGCTAACATCACGGACGATACGGAGTTGGTATATGAAATGGTCACCAACGACTCCATCCTTCCTGGCGCGGAGGTTTATAACACTTACGGCGAATCTCTAACGAACGCTCAACTCCTTCTGCGATATGGGTTTACCCTTGATGTCAACGAGAACGACCGTCTTGTTTGGTCTCTTGACGACATAAAGCAAGCTCTTGGAAACAGCGGAATCGAGGAGTCTAGGTTTTGCTACGCAGCATTCCTGCGGATTCCCACTTTCGTTTCTATATCTACCGCTCTGAAGGAGTCGGAGCTCGTGTATTTCGAACCGGACAACATGTTATGCCTCAATGAGGACGGAAAGGCCTCACTACAGCTGTGGATATTATTAGCGTCCATGCAAAATAATCTATTCTCTCAGCTCGGATCCGAGGAGACGGTCGCGTTCATAGGGGGTTTGCTTTCCCTTCAAAACATGCTGGAAGGATCGGAAGTGGCTCTGACTACGGATGGAGACTCTCATCAAGGAGTGCCCATCTCAAAGGCGCTGCGGGTGGTATCAGGGATAGCCTCTGATATGATTACCCTTTGCAAAACCAGGAAATCTGCGACGGGTAAGGAGGGATCGCTTAGCCAGGATCTGGGCGACATTTTTGATGTGGGTACCTATGAGTCTCAGGGTCGAAATTTTAAGCATCTATTTTTGATTTTTTCTAGGCACTAGAATCCGAGAAGATGCCTCGTACGCGTTTAGCGCTGTCAATCGTGATAGGCGAACTTTCGATTCTGGATAGCTGCGAGATGGCTTGGGGTGAGGTCAGAGACACCGCAACACTCAAATTGCGGTAGGATGAATGGGACCCCACAACTACGCTTGATTTCTACAGGGTTCATTAGGTAGGCCTGCTCAGGTCGCTACCTCTACCCAAACAGGCAAATAATCCTTGCGCGAACGTTGCCAGGGACATTTGGTGCCCGGCGTGCCTTGACCTTGACCTTGTGAAATGACGGGCGTGCTTGACAGCCCCCACAAACCTCGGTCCTGTAAGTCCTAATAGTTCTGGAAAGAGGTTCGCTTTCTCATGTATTCTGGTTCGGGCGAAATCAGAGCGAACGAAAATACCTGAACAGATGGGAGTGGTGATTGTGCGTATCACTCCAGCTACTTCGGTGGAAACGAACATCAGACGCTAAGAAATGTCGGCTTGCCATTTTCTGATGCAAGGGTATAGCTGTTATATGAGCTCGTGAACGTTTGGATTTTGCAAGGTGGCTGATGGCAAATGGATATTACATCCGTGATACAGAGACTGTGGATTGGCTTGCGCAACAGACCTGCCACTCCCAAGACTACGAAAGTACAAAGGCATGACCTCATGGAAGGTCACCGTTGCTAAAGGACTTTGAGTTGACCGCTTTGCCTTTATACTGTCCTTGTTCCAAGAGCGCCAGTTCCTTGTCTACCGAACAAGCAAATCACGTGATTTTGAATTTGGCTGCCCTCATTTGTTTGGTTGCTGTCAAGATGCCCTGATCAGAATCAGTTATCGAACAATGGCCCTCCCAAGAAAACCCTCCCTTTACCACTACTTCTCATATCCATCCATTCCTCAGCTCATTGTCGCCTTTAACGAAACATCCATTGGACGCTCACGCTACTCATGATCAAACGAATGGCAGGCAAACTAGGCTCTCATCTCACTCACCAGAAAGGCTTAGCGCATGAGAATCCTAGTCCATTGCCACCTTCTCCACCGGCTTCGGCATCTACCATCTCTTCCTCAAGTTTCTCTCAATTTGACCACCGGATGTCGATCTCAACTGAGCGGACGTCTGAGTCCACCAGTGTATGGAGCAAACGGGATGGCTCGTACTCGGAGTTGCCCGAACAACGCCCGAAACCCACACGAAGACCGGTCCGCCCAAAGGGCACTTACCGACTTACCGACTTCATAATCGAGAGGACTTTGGGGACGGGGAGTTTCGGTCGTGTTCATTTGGGTATTTTCCTTTCGCCCATTTGCTTTGATATCTTAATGAAATTTAATTTTCAAGTCCGGAGCATGCATAATCTAAGATTCTACGCCATCAAAGTTCTGAACAAGGAGCGAATAGTGAAAATGAAGCAGGTTGAGCACACCAACAATGAGCAGCATATGCTTGAAGCCGTCCAACATCCGTTTATCATTAATCTTTGGGGCGCTTTCCAGGATAACGGAAATTTGTATATGGTCATGGATTTCGTGCCTGGCGGGGAATTGTTCACGCTTCTACGAAGATCAAATGTATGCTTCAGCTAATCACCGTTGAGCCATCTTGGAGCTTTATCTTGCTTTCCGACAGCGTTTTCCAGATCCGGTAGCCAAGTTCTATGCGGCTGAAGTTGCATTGGCGTTGAATCATCTGCATTCCCTCGATATCGTTTATCGGGATCTTAAACCAGAGAACATTCTCCTCAATCAAGATGGTCATATCAAGATTGCAGATTTTGGTTTTGCAAAGGAATGCACGACTACAACTTGGACACTCTGTGGTACACCA
Organism: Phaeolepiota aurea; assembly: GCA_036937095.1. NCBI lineage: Eukaryota > Fungi > Basidiomycota > Agaricomycetes > Agaricales > Squamanitaceae > Phaeolepiota > Phaeolepiota aurea. The sequence goes on from JASFDG010000053.1 coordinate 62,451, forward strand.
GATTACCTGGCACCAGAGGTTTGTCATACACTCAGCAACCCTATTGGAAGCCTAGAATCTTAATATCTGCATGGTATAGATCATCAATCAGCAGCGTTACAACAAGAGTGTGGATTGGTATGCGCTCGGCGTCCTCATATTCGAAATGTTATCTGGCCTACCCCCTTACCATCAGCCAGAACCTAATCACATGGTTTTGTACGAGAAAATCACACTAGGCCCTACCTACATACGTTGGCCCGCCGCATTCAACGAGAATGCGACAGATCTGATCTTGAAACTCATGGAGAGCGATCCATCTCGTCGATATGGGAATATGCGGCACGGTGCTGGAGACGTCTTTGCACATCCCTGGTTTAGAGAGGTTGATTGGGAAAAGTTAGCCGCAAGAGAAATCATAGCCCCATACCTTCCTCGAATAACTGGTGATGGAGATGCTAGCGCGTATGTGCACTAATCCTTGACTTTATTCAGGCCGATTAAGTTGTCTTGAATCTAGATTTGATAGCTACCCCGAAGACAACGCAGCTTCGGCATATGGACTGAAAGTCCCTGACCTACATGGGGCCATGTTCCCTGATTTCGAATATACCGCACCAACATATACCGCACCAACAGATTGATCACAGCCGCCTCTTTCATGAACCGAAACCATTTCAAAAGTTGCATACATGTTGTAACACCTCCCTATACCATATGGGCAACCACGATTCTCAAAACTGGACTTCTTTTCCAACCATTTTGGATTTATGATTAAATTATAGCTAGCTACGTCCTACTTAATATCCCCTTCTCCGTTGTCACCACAATACGCCATTCTCTGTTATAGCACGTTGACCGTTGTATGCGCCCTGTCTATAGTGTTGTGCAATATACCACATATCCAGAGGTTGGGGTTGAAGTTGAAGTTGAAGTTGAAGTTCGCCGTGTAGGAGCCAATTTAGGGTCACAGGGTTCGGATGAGTGTTTGTGATGACCAAATAAACCGTATCAGACACTCAAAAAAATATGTCATTCCAAATCAACGTTTTGGCCGTTCACAGCGCGCGTTGGCCACAGTCACTCAGGACCAATCGTCATACTAAAATCGTCTGTTCTCTGGCTTTGTCCCTGTCCAAGGAGGAGATCAAACCGCTTGGGATCTCCTGAGATCGAAGAACTTGACATTGTTGACGTGCGTTTGAGGCACTGAGCCCTCGCACCCAAAGTTCATCACAGTCCTCGCAACTGGCTAATCCTGAGACGTGGTGAAGTCTTGGCTGTGTCTGCGCCTCGTCCATGGCAACGGAAGGAGTGAATGGGACCTCGTCAGGCTTGGGAGGAAGCAAAAGTGCTCCGAAAGGTACGCGTGGGTATGGGAAGTCTCGAGGAGGCAAGAATGGGAGCATAAATGGGGGGAAACAGCGGAGATATAGGGACCCTTCTGGCTCAAGGATGGCTCAGGATTCGTCAGCAGGGGACATTGAAGAGCGTAGGGCGGAATTGTTGGTGAAAAAGCAAGCCGAACTCGAGGGGGTGTACGATAGGCATGACACGCTGGTAGGTTTTGAACAATATAGACCTTGAAGGTTGATGATAGACAGTCATCTAGGTTAGAGAGCTCTTCCACATGGAACATTTCAGGATGATGATTGGTTTCAATCCCGAGGTTTGTCTATCTCCCTGGATTGACTGAGGCATTTCTGAACAGTAGAATAGGAGGCGAAGAAGGATATTAGCCCAGTCTTCCTGGAGGTGAGTTTCCTGATTCTATGAACATCTCGTGCTTGATGATCTGAATTATCCTTCAGTACAAAGAAAAATTCGACCTTTACGACAAGGCAGCGCCGACAGCAGGTCCATCCCGTAAAACCCGCAGCGCGCATTCTGAGCGCAGACAAACCGTTGCATCATCTATCTCTGTCCCTATCCCTCTCAAAGAAAAACCGAAACCCAAGCCAAAATCAAAACCAAAACCAAAACCGAACGCCCCGAATACTGCTGTTATCTGGGATATTCTAGCTTCTGCACGAGGGAAAGGGAAGGGTAAGGGTAAAGAAAAGGAGAAAGAGCACGAATTAGTGCATGAAGTTGAGGACCAGGATGAGAATGTGCCTCATATATTGGAACCTCCTCAGCGGGACGCACCACCACACGCCAGCCCTAAGAAGCCTCCTAAAGCCAGGAATTCGGTGGTGGGCCCGATAAAGCCAGCTCCAACATCTGGTTCACTAAAAGAATGTTTTCCGTCACCCAACGGAGTCGATGAATCCCTATCACGGAGAAGCGGCAGGCTAAAGGAATCTCAGAATGTGACCCCCATACAATCCTATCCTATACCAATCACCCCGAAACATCCAGTGAATTATCAAGCTGTCGAGGTAAGCTCACATTTACATTCGGCCGAGTGGTTGTCCTTATTGATCCCCTCAGGTAACTACCCAAGCTGAAACTGGTGCTTTCCCCGCTCCATCAGCAATCTCGAAGATTAAACGCGTCAAACTGATAGTAAAGCGTCCGCCCCCATCTCTCACTAATCCTCAACAACGTGCTCCCCCCGCCCGCTTTAATCAGTCGCTCTACGAGTTCCTGTCTTCATTTGTTCTGTTAAATGATGAAGAGGTTCATGGCGGTACCTTGCAGGAAGAAGCAAATTCTGAGGCACTCGTTCAAGAACGTGTGTATAGGTTTGGCAATCAGGGGCGGTTCATCCCAGGCACCGAGGCCCTTTTCGGAACCAAACCTGAGGATATAGTCTATATATCTCCTCAAAGAACATCAAGGGATATGTGGGATGAGGTGGTGGAATCCGTAGCACTTTCAGTGGAGCGGCAACGAAAGTCAAAAAAGCCAACGGGTCGGCAAATCGCTGCATCAATCGCTAGCAAAATCCAGACATACTGGGATGGTCTTGAGGCCCGGCTTAACAGGGCGAAGTTGGATGAGGAACGCCGACTCAAAGTTCTTGCCAAACGAGTCCTGAATGAAGTCATCGGGGAATGGAAGAAGGCTGTATTTGTGCGTATTCTCTCTCCTACGTTGTCTCACTCAAACTGACCTATTTGCGAAGCATATCCGAGAACAAGAGCGTTTGAAACGTGAGGCTGAGGAGTTGAGAATTGGACATGAACATCTGGATGCAATTTTGGACCAGTCTGGCCATCTCCTCCATACCCAACAGGGTGACCTAACGCGAGGCGACTTCTATTCCAGTAGGAGCCGATCGAGCAGCGTATCCGAGGGTTTTCGCGACTGGGGAATCAATTCAGATGATGAAGATCAGGAAGACTCGGACGATGGTGAGGACGAGGAGGAAGAGGGACAGGAAGAGGATGAAGTGCAGGAACGCCAGCTTCAAGGTGATGGATCTGAAGGCGACAGGCAATGCAATGGGGGAGATGTGGACATAGATGACATGGACTCTCAGTACGGACTGGACGTTGATGACCCGGACAGCAACACCAGCCGATTGCTGATGGGTGGAAGCTTCCAAGTCAACATTCAGGCCACCACATCCAATTCCCCGTCCACTAGAGCATCATCCCCTAGTGCTCAGCATGATTTTCCCGAAAAGTCAGCAGATAGCGAACCCCCTGCCGTAGACATGGCTAATGTCGGCAATTCATCCATGGCTGGACTTGAAGAGTTATTCATTCCCCATCCATCCCCTATTCGGAACCTAGTTGGCTATGACGACTCCGAAACTTCGTCAGTGCAGTCGCCGATGGATGTAGGAGAGGTAACGCACGAATCCTCTGGGCACGAAAGCTCCAGATATCCTTCTCCCATTGAAGATGTCAGTATTCCTCCGACACCTGCCCCATTACCAGACCACCCGAGAACCCTTCGAGCCGCTGATGCACCGATTACTGAGAATGTGATCGACACACCTGGTGATACTGAGGATGGGGGCGGTTCTATCTCCCCGCCAACCCCTTCAAATGCTATCAAGGAAACCACGCCATCGGTACCATCGACGGAAGCAGAGGTTGGACCAGAGGAGGCAATGGATCTCGACAACGAATCTGATAATGACGATCTTGGCTCACAGATACCCGAATACCTCAAACCTTTTGCAGTGGCCCCAGTGGACTGGAATCCAGACAGCAAAGTTACACCTCCGCTGCTGTTGCGTGGTGTGTTGCGTCCTTACCAGCAGTCTGGTCTGGAATGGCTTGCGAGTCTTCACACAAACAACTTGAATGGAATATTGGCAGATGAGATGGGCTTGGGGTATTTGTGCCATCAATGTTAACTCCGCCTCGTTTTCTGACCATTTCATGAATAGGAAAACAATACAAACCATCTCTTTGCTCGCCCATTTGGCTTGTGATAGGGGAATATGGGGGCCACATCTTATCGTGAGTCTGGACACTTTTGCAGCGGTCGACCCAATTGATCCTTTTGTTTAACCCTAGGTTGTTCCTACCAGTGTCCTGTTAAATTGGGAAATGGAATTCAAGAAATTTCTGCCTGGCTTCAAAGTTCTCAGCTACCATGGCTCTACAAAGCGTCGCAAGGAACTACGTCAAGGCTGGAATGATAAGAACCACTTCAACGTCTGCATCACTTCGTACACACTTGCGAGCAGAGATGCGCATATCTTCAAACGCAAGCCCTGGTATTACATGATTCTTGATGAAGCCCACATGATCAAAAACTTCAAGTCCCAGCGGTGGAACATTCTGCTCATGTTTCGCTCATTCCGACGTTTACTCCTCACCGGAACGCCGTTGCAAAATAACCTCACAGAGCTTTGGGCTCTACTGCAATTCCTCATGTCCGGCGCCAACTTTGCAAACTTGAAAGAGTTTGGTGAATGGTTCTCAAGTGAGCAACAGCGGCCTTCATCTTCCCAGGTTCCGACCCAGCTAACATACTGCCTACAGATCCTCTCGAAAAGGCGATAGAAATGGGCAACGTTCTCGATGATGAGACAATGCAGCGGGTGACCAAGCTGCATACTGTGCTACGCCCTTATCTTCTTCGTCGCCTCAAACGAGATGTAGAAAAGGAGTTACCAAGCAAGTATGAGCATCTTGTACTCTGCCCGTTATCGAAAAGGCAGCGATTTCTGTACGACGAGTTTATGGCTCGAGCTCAGACGCGTGATGCCCTCGAATCTGGGGTGTACCAAAAAATCGCCAATATCCTCATGCAACTCCGCAAAGTATGCAATCACCCCGACCTATTCGAAGTTCGCCCAATCGTCACCTCGTTCGCGATGCAAAGATCCGCAATTGCCGATTTTGAGATCAAAGAGCTGCTTGTCCGGCGGCGGATGTTCAAAGACAAGGCGGAAACCCTGAACCTTGATCTCCTTGGCTTACAGTTCATCGACAATCAAAATACCCCATCTTTGACGGCACTGGAAACCAGGCGGTTGGATGCCACTTCTCACCTCCCGCACGTTTTCGATACCCCAGGAGAACCACCACCACGGGATACGCGGACTATCTCTGGGTTCAGGGCCTGGTCTGCGTATCTGACACGCGCCGGTACCATCTCTCATTGGGTTCATGTTGGGTATATCAATCGCAAGCGCTGTGAAAATCTCCCAGTTTACGGGAGTGAATGCATTTCCATCATGCGCCAGCTCCATAAGCCAATCATACCTCTCACAGCTGTGGATACTCGCTTTGGATACCTGGATACCGTCCACAAGACAAATGCAGCAGTCAAATCATATGCCACACGCGCTGAAGAAATGAGCCAGACCCTTGACAAGTTTGCGTTCGTTACTCCAGCCGTTGTCGCACTGGACATGCCACAAATAGCGCTGGCCGGCTACGAGGAACAGGTCTTACGCCAGCCGCCCGATTGTGATGCCGTGCTGCACCGTGCGAGCGTCAAGCTGCAGATCGCATTCCCAGATCCCTCTCTCCTGCAGTACGATTGTGGGAAACTGCAAGAGCTGACGCGCTTGCTCCGAGAGAAAAAGGCGGGCGGCCATCGGGTCCTCATCTTCACGCAAATGACGCGGATCCTTGATATCCTCGAGATTTTCCTGAACTTGCACGGGTACCTTTATCTCCGGCTTGACGGTGCGACCAAGATTGAGGATCGCCAGTATATAACGGAGCGTTTTAACGCTGATCCGAGGGTATTTTGCTTCATTGCGTCGTCGAGGTCTGGCGGCGTGGGCATCAAGTAAGCATGATGCTGTTTTTTTTTGACATGCAAACAAGAAGCTAACAGTTTTGGCCAGTCTTACAGGTGCTGATACGGTGGTATTCTACGACTCGGATTTCAATCCCCAGATGGACCGACAGTGCGAGGACCGGTAAGGACACCCATTTTCTTTACCCGATTGGATGCTTATTATCCCTATATGCACCAGTGCGCACCGCATCGGACAGATCCGCGACGTGCACATCTACCGCTTCGTGTCGCAGCACACCGTGGAGGAAGCGATGCTGCACAAGGCGAACCAGAAGCGCTCGCTGGACGACCTCGTGATCCAGAAGGGCGAGTTCGACTGGCGCACTCTGTTCGGTGACGAGGGCGGGGGCGCGCTGACGACGGCGCTGGGCGAGTTCGAGGACCGCGAGGATGCGCATGCGGCTGCGGTCGCTGCGCGGGAGGAGAACGTGATGGAGGGCGCCGATGAGGCGGATTTCGGGGGGGATGTTGGGGACACGAGTCCGGCGACGGCGCGTGTGGGTGCGACGGGGGATGGTGGCGCCGTTGCTGCCCCAGGCACTAATGGAGACGTCGAGACCGAAGGCGATGTGCAAGGTGCTGATGCTGACGATGCCGGCGATGAGGAGGGAGGGACTGTCGTTGACTACATGCTCTCCGTCGTGCAGCAGGACTATGATTTCTTCAAATCATGGCGAGTGTAACTTATTTCTTCGAGTGGCTGATACTATACCCCCCCTCCTCCGCATTACATCGTAGACTATATCTCTTGCTTGTATTTGTATATTAGGTATTACTCTCCACAAACCTGATTAATAATGTTCTTCCCAGCCCCAGCCTCCTTACTCGAAAGTGTTAGTTTTCTGGCAGTGACATCAGGTTCTTGATGTGTGGTTGAAAGGACTCGAAAAGGGCACGAAACTCCTCAGCACTCGTAGGCGCATGCTCGTTTTCTGCTGGTGGGTTACACAATGCCTCCCTGATCCCTTCGAGGATGCGGTTGTTCTAGCAAGGTGATTCAGGATGGCAAGGCCCAATGCAGGACACAAGGAAACGTACTACATTGTCTGTCGGTGAAGCCGCATGCGTCTCCATCTGGCCGTGTGATGGCGGCGACCATGCCCCAGACACAAGCGACTCAGGGGACTTCGACTCGCAAGGCCATGGCGACGGGGGCCCCTCGGAGGACTCTGTGTCATGCGTGCGGTCGCGGATGGTGAGCCACGCTTTGATGTCCTTCACCGACGCTGTGAGGAGCTCGGACCAGGTTCGGATGACGTCTTCGGCTGGGTTCGCGAGGTCGCGGGAGAGCGTTTCGAGCGTTTTGACAGCACTAGGGGTTAATGTCGGGTATGCTAATTTACACCCAGATGATGGTTGTGCGTTAGTCAGGTTGAGTGTGTGCAAAAAAGAGACTGACAGGCGACGCGTTGAGTTGGGGAGGTGTTGACGTCCAAAGTGCGACGCCGCCTGAACCATTCGCGCAGTCCACGCATGTCGAACTCCTCGCAGTTGCGGCAGGCCTGTGGTGTTGTGTAAAATACAGTTACCGCGATTAAGAATGTTATTGACAAACCTGTACGCGCTCCAAGAGAAACCTGGATTGACTTTGGGTGGGCTCTACATTTCCGCGATCTCTAAGGAAGGCTAAAGAAGTTAGCACGTAGAATCATTGCAGAAGGAGAGTCAGTTTATGATGACCAGAGTCCCATGTCAAAGGACTACCTTCCAGAATGGCGACACCCTCTTTCGTAACTCGTTTTCGCTTTGGCTTGGCTGCTGCTGAACTTGACGAGGCATCCGCCTCTGACTGCATCTGTGACATCTCGCTTATATAGCCTATCTTTTTGGGAAAGAGTAAAGTGGGAGAAAATCAAGTTTATTGAGTGGCATGGGTGATGTAGTTCAATTTTGACATACACAAACGCGTTCCTCGACGCGATGTTCTCACGGTGCTTCCAAGGGAACTCGGAGTTGGGAACGACTGCTTCCAAGTGAACCCAGACAAAGGACTCCTTTTTTGAAAAACAAGGAGAGCATCGCGATGTCCACGGGGAAGTATGGGTGCTTGAGGCCGCTGACAGGATTATACGCTTTCTTAAGCTTCGTAGTGATGAACAATATCATACTCCCGATTTCCAAGGCATCGGTGGTCCTCATTTCACGGGTGTGTTGTTGTCGAGGAACTGTCTGTGGCAGTAACTGGCAGGGTTGTGTGCCTTGCAATCATTGTTGCGATGGTTATCGGCCAGCAAAGGTTTTGAAATCATTAATCAGGGCTGGCTTCATAGATGCGAGGGTCTAAGTAAGTAGCAACATACAATACGACGATATCGAGAACATTGACAAATCCTGGACTGGCTGAGGGTGTTTGCGCATCCGCCAAAAGGGGGTATGCGGGTTTATAAAGTCACCCGCCTCCTGCTTTTTCAGATCCATGCTTTTTTAAGTGGATGAAGAGCGGACCTCCGCACTCTGCTCACCAACAGTCTGGGCTCTACGGAACAGAAAAGTGGCTGACTTTATGTCTGGATATCAGATTGGGTTGTTTCCGGTAGCGGATATGGTCCAGAGTGGGTCTTCATTCACATGATATAATCTATATGTATCCTACTCAATTCACCGTCGCCCATTTCTTTTCTAACATTCTTGTCGTATATTCCGTGTTCTCTTTCTTTCATATTATCCGGGCTCATATAGTAACCATACCCAACAAGTAACCCAGCCATGTCGCGAAATAGCAACAAGAAGCCGGTAGGATTTGCAACCCATATTACAGCAGGCGGTCTTGCGGGTGCATGTGAAGCTGTGAGTCCATGCCTTATCCTGTCCGAGGGCAATGATTAATCTGTTCTTGAGATTAGATGGTATGCCAGCCGCTGGACACAATCAAAGTCCGTATGCAACTGTCCAAGTCGGGCCTTGCACCAGGGGTAAGTGAAACTACCTTTCTTGAATCACCACACAGCTAATTAGCACCTTTACAGACGAAGCCCAGAGGTTTCATTGCCACCGGCGCACTCATCGTGAAACGTGAAACCCCCCTTGCCCTCTACAAAGGCTTGGGCGCTGTCTTGTCTGGGATCGTCCCTAAAATGGCCATCCGTTTCGCCAGTTTTGAAGCGTACAAGGGGTGGCTCGCAGACCAAGAAACTGGAAAGACAAGTGTGGGGAACATCTTCCTTGGTGAGCAGATAGTCCGCTGGTGTACTGCGTCCATGCTCAAACGCGAATTCACAGCCGGTCTCGGTGCGGGAACGACGGAAGCCGTAGCTGTGGTGACTCCAATGGAGGTCGTTAAAATCCGCCTGCAAGCACAGCAGCACTCCTTGGCCGATCCTCTAGAAGCCCCTCGGTACCGCAATGCCGGTCATGCAGTATACACCATCATCCGTGAGGAGGGAATCGCAACGTTGTATCGCGGTGTCTCGTTGACTGCATTGAGGCAGGCAACCAATCAGGGCAAGTCATAGCAATTTATCACCCCATCTCAGGCATCTGACAGAATAATAGGTGCGAACTTTACTGCATACCAAGAGATCAAAAAATTCGCCCATAAAATACAGCCTGAATATGTCGAGCTGCCATCCTATCAGCACATGATCATAGGTCTTATTTCAGGCGCAATGGGCCCCTTCTCGAACGCACCAATTGACACCATCAAAACGCGTAAGTCTACATAAAACCACAACCATGGAGCGTAAATATCATGTTGTCTATCCAGGATTGCAGAAGGCGACTGCACAACCCGGGCAGAGCGCGTTCCAGCGCATTCTGGCGATCGCAACGGAGATGTGGAAGCAGGAGGGCGTGCGGTCATTCTACAAAGGGATAACTCCCCGAGTCCTGCGTGTCGCGCCCGGCCAGGCTATCGTGTTCGCCGTCTATGAGCGCGTAAGCACTGCAATCGAGAAAATCAATCCCAGGATACGGGAGGACGATGGATATTCGGAATAGGCATGTTCTGGGCAGACACAAGGGAACATTATATGTACTTGCATTAATATATTCATATCTACGGCATTGGTTTTCCTTGTTGTAATTCCCTTAGATTAGATCAGTTTTGGACCGGCTATTTTGTTAGCCGGCAGCAAACATCTATTATAAGTACTAGCACGGTTTAGTTTACATACTAATACCGTATCGTACAGCACTTCTTCCAAGAGGTGTCAGATCGCCAGATCTCCTACGTGGGGGTTATCGTGAGAGATCGCCTTATAAGGCGAAAACGTGTTT
>JASFDG010000054.1:5002-30126 GCA_036937095.1 Phaeolepiota aurea
CACTCAACTGCTAAACAGGCTGTTGCTGCGCTGGTCAACCCCGGTGACCCTGTTCTTGTCGAATCCCCCGTCTATGCGTAAGTTCGGAATGAGCGTTGGAATGTTGACATTATCAGTAATGTCTGATCCAGGGGAGTCATTCCGATGTTCCAAACCTTACACTGCGAGCAAGTTGGCACGTTTTATTGCTGCACGAGGTGCTCACAATCTCACAACCGCATATAGAGGTCGAAACAGACTCCCATGGGATCAGTTCGACCTGTTTGCGTGCCATCCTTGAACAATGGCCTTCTGAAAAGCCCAAACCCAAGGTCTTATATACAGTACCTGTAGGTACTTTTTATCTGACATTGGAAAATACGGACTCAAGGGGATGTAGTACGGCTGCAACCCCACTGGTATGACCGCAAGCCTTGAACGACGCAAAGAGGTGTTGCAATTGGCACGCGAGCACGACTTCATCATTTTGGAAGGCAAGCCATTTTCAAAGGACCTTTCATTCCTCTCATGACTCACAGACGATCCTTACTATTACCTGTATTATGGAGATGCACCCCGCTATCCATCTTACTTTTCTTTGGAGCGCGAAGAGCCAGAGACTGGCCGGGTGCTCCGATTCGACAGCTTGTCCAAAATTCTCTCCGCTGGCATTCGAATCGGGTTTGCATCTGGCCCCAGCCCGCTCCTCGATGCCATCAACAGACATGTCAGTTAAAAGCCCTTACCCAATTCAACGATATTTAACATTCCTGCCAGACAGCCACGTCGAACCTACAGGTTTCATCTCTGACACAAATCATAGCGTATACTTTGCTCAATGCCTGGGGCCACGAAGGTTTCAAGGTCCATACAGAGGGTGTATCCGCATTCTATCGCAAGAAGCGGGATGTCTTCGAGCGAGCCATGACAAAATACCTCACTGGGTTGGCCGAGTGGAGTTCACCAGAAGCAGGCATGTTCTTCTGGTACGGCGATTGACTTGGTTCCCTGTTACGTGCTTAACCCACCTTTACAACACATCTAGGTTCAAGCTTCTTTTGAATGAAAATGATAGTACTGCCGAAGGGAATTCTGAGGCTGTCATCAGGACGACAGCATTCGAGAAGGGCGTATTAGCACTTCCAGGGACTGTATTCCTCCCGAATGGCAGGAAGACGGCATACGTCCGCGCCGCGTTCAGTCTCCCAGGTGAAGAGGATGTTGATAAAGCCATTCAGCGTCTGAGGGAGGCGATTTTGGCTGCAAGACAAAAGGCGGCATAAGATCTTGTTTGTTGTTTAGAGATTAGGTGGCATTAAGAAACTATGATCTTTGTGTATTGGCGCAGGCGATTGAATGTATAAAGGTTATCTGATTCAGAGACAGCAAGCCCATTGTTGGGGGTTGAGGGGATGCTCAGTGACTTCCTTACAACTTGGCACAAGGTTCAAATAGAAAGCCACGTTAGGCAACAACGATCATTGAAGGATATTGATTGACAGGTCCATACAATAACCGACAGTTACAGAAGAAGGAGAGGACAATATGGAAGCCGGGTTGCAAGAGCGTGGGCCATGTTGAAGGTAGCAAGAGTGGCTAAGAAATGGAGCTCGAAAAAGCGTCACGATGAGAAGTGGTGAATTGAAGGAGGTGGACTAAAATCATGATCATAGGCCTAGTGTGTCCTTGCAGCGCCTCCTAAGATGCAGACCGGCGTTGCCGCAATGGGTACACTTTTGGTCGGGTACTGATCCCCCATACCAAGCCGTCAGCGCGATTCGAAGCTGGCGGCCACAGTTTTTCTAAATTCGGGAATCCCATCGATCCTACAAAGTCCCTCATGAATTCGTGATAGCGCTGTACATCAGGCGATTGTCGTAGAAGGGGAAGGCCGCGGCGGTACGCTGCATGAGGAGATAGCCTTAATGCCCCTAGTTTGGCGCCGCCTCGCGCAGCGCTCTTGGCGAGGGGCAGGAACATAGGGAGGAATCGGGCCACAAACGAGCCGGCGCCAGTCCGAGACTCATCTCGAAAGTACGCGAATATCGAGGGTGGGGCAGCTAGACCCTTCGCTGGAAACCACAGGATTTCAAAATAGCCGTCGTTCTTTACAAGCAATTCGAGAGTGCGGCGGTCTGACTTAGAACTGAGTGGCTCCTCCAGACGCTGCTGCAGGGCGCTCAACACCAGCGATAGGACCGGGGTGGCAACTTGGTCGTGCCATGCATTGGAAGACAAGATGAAGACCTGCCGACATGATGGCGAGACTTGTAAGGTGACAAGTATAATACCTAAGAAAAGCAGACGTCCACGTAATTCCAGGCATCTTAGCTTTGGCAGCTGTATAGACGTCACGGAGGAAAGATCTGGTGTCGGCAAGGGGCCTGCTGTTTCAGCCGCATCATCGACAATGACAAGCTCAACGAGGCACTCCGCCTGCTCGAAAATAGACAAGAGTTTGCTGGCTGGGGAGCTTGGCCAGCTTACAGACGTGATCCTTAGGCTTGTCAAATGGTTCCAGATAACCCACCGCGGCTTGACCTCAACATTTTCGACCTGAAGTTCGCGCAAGCAAGGAGCATGATTGCCTAATAGGGAGGCAGGGAGGAGGAACAGATCTGGTCTCTCCGGCACAATTATCGACAAGGAGGCTAGTTGGTATGCTGGCTGGGCCAGTCGCGTATCAAGCAAGTCAATAAGGGAAACGTAATCGGGGCCGCCTTTGAGTTGGTCGTATTTGTCACGGGCCATCAGGGCAGGAAGCTGGATACTTAAATGTCTGATCCTGCTAATGTGGGAGAGGGCTGTGTATATGGCGCGGGGAGAAACCAGTGACCCGCGTGGACGACCAGTCAGGATGGGATACAGCCTTGAACGTGACAGCGAGAGCTGGAGTAACGGTTCAGGACAAGCCTCAAAGGCGGCAGCAGTCTCTACAAATAACCCCCAAAAAGCTGGGAAATTCTTGATGATATCGTGCCATCTTGGGCAGACTTGAATCAAAGTTTGATACGCCTGGTATAGACTCGCCCATCCAGTAGTGTCGTCGAAGCTCAGTCGGAGATAATGCATGAAAATTTCGCACATAATTTCAACTGCCAGCAGTTGCACCTTTTCAGGGGCCATTTTTTGGGAGGTTGATGCTGATGGCGTTTCTCTTGATGCAAGCTAAAAGGCAGTCGATGAGAAATATTACTACCAGAGGAGTCGGACAGGACTTACTAGAGCTTGGGAGGTGGGTAAGGGTTGCTTCGGGAGGATCTGATAGTGGGCCCAAGTTGCAAGTTCAAAAAATTCAACAGCTTTGAACCAAATGAAGGTCAATAGCGAGGGACAAACTTGGTTTGTTTGGCCTGTGGCACCGCTGCTTTTTTTGGGTTTGGGCAATAGTTGTGATCACCTTTTCGATGATAGCATGCGCTTCAATGACAACAATGGTCACCGCTGAGATGCGTTGGATATCATCAGGTGGAGGATATGCATAGAGCATAGTGAATAATTATGGTATTTGCCTTGGGAATTAGATAACACTTTGAGGGATATGATATCTCCTTAACTAAAATCAATTTCAGAGCATATCTCGATAACGAAAAGTAGAATTACACATACATTGGGTCTCCTACAACCTCGGTTGACACTGGGGCACCGTAGCGTGTTTCTCCTTCTCAATGTCTGGCATCATTAAGTCGTTGACAAGGTTTAGTTCACAAAAAGCCCACAAGCTCGAGAAGACTGCTCCGTTCGATTGGACCTGATCGGCATGCGCTCCAGTACACAGGGTCCTGGGCGGATATTGCTGCATTCATAGAAGCCAAAGTGCTTTTTTGGTTTGCAGATATAGGCGCACAAAGTGGATTAATCTGAGTAGCCTGGAAATTTATCTCAGGTCAGGTTAATAGAGAAAGTATCCCAAAGATAATTTCACCTACGAAATAATGATTGCAGCTAGATTGGGGTAGCTCAGTCTGCGTCAAGACTCCTACCAAAGTTGTCATTGGGCGTGTCGGTCTCGGTCCATTTGAGTCTGTATGTCCCCAGAATTATTAGGAGCCGATCTGCTACATCGCTATCTGGAATTGCCTAGTTGAAGTTCAACGTTCAACGTGTATAATCCAATCCGGTCCGTCGAATGCCTTGGGGTGGGTGGCAACATGAGGTTCGCGGCACAGGAATACATAGGTTAAATACTAGTAAGCGGCCCAGTGCTAGCATGCAGCGAATGCCTTGAAGAGCGAACTAGTCGGTGGATGCGACTCCCGAATGTGAGTAGTGGAGGTATGGGTGGAGAGGCGGGCGCCCACCTCCCGCGCGCTTGCAATTCTCGTGACCAAAAAAAAACGCACACGGTTCAGCAATTCCAGAGCCAGGCTGGAGTCGCGAAATCCCATTGACAACCTGTCCACCGAAGGTTTCTCCCTTCTTTCGCTTCCTCGACCCAATAAATTTCTCCTTCTGCCCTTATCATAGGTCCACGCGGGCCCCGCTCACCGCCTATACAAGGACCTCAAAACCTCATTGCCAACCACCGATAGCCCCCATGATTGTCTTGACTGGGACTCGAGTCGGGCGAAGGCCTACCGAAGGGGTGTTAGAAGGAATCTTGCAATACACCTTCTCCCCTCCCACTTTCGCCAGAATAAAATGAACACGGCGTTAAATGGTGTAGACCTCTTCACATTGCACGAGGCCAGTGGAGGAGATTTTACATGCTTTGTGCAGTAGCTTTGGGACCCAGATAATTGGAGAAAGGAGGGCCGTGTAATATGTAGTCAAATGGTCAGTCGCGTGTGTCATTTTGGGCGCCACACCCAAGCTCATCTCTATTTTTGGCTTCCAGGACACCCTTTCCCAGCCGACCGGTATACATCTATAAACTGTGGCCAAAACATTCAAGTGGAAGGGCATAGTTTCTAGCTTTGCGAAGTTTTCCACCCCTCCGCCACATTGCCACTTTACCGCCGCCTATATTCTGGGAAGGTGGCCTTACAACTGGCCGTGCGACCCTTTTGAATACAGGAATGGGTATGTAGTGTGATATATGCGTTCAATCTCCAGCTCCAGGTTAGTTGTCTTCGGATCCCCATGCATATTTGTATTTTGTTAACGGTGGATTGTATGGACATAGATGGAAAGACTTCAATTGCAGACGGCTATTTCTTGAACGTTGCGATCGCTTGCAGTTATTCTGCGCCTTTGCGCCTTCAAGGCTGAATTTCTCGGGCGTTGGTCCTTACATCTCCTTATCCGAAGATCGAGCGGGTATAAACGCGGGAAGGAAGGGGGAAAGCACATATCCGTGGTAAGCAGAACGTCCAACTACATCAATTTTTTGCGAGCTCGAATATACTTCAAGAAAAGACCTGCTTCTCACCAATAATTCGCATCATCTCTAGCCCTGGGCTGTTTGTAATTCGAACTTGACAACCCCTCCATGCACGACCACCGCCATCGCCGTTACTACGCGGGAATCTTATCCATATTTTAACTGGTGATGAAGATAGCTCCCTCGCACGCGCGCGCCGAGACCGCTCCACCCTTCCCAAACACGGCGACAGCGGCGCCATCAGAACGAGCGAGGGGCGCCATGTCCAGAGGTATGGCTCTGTTGAAGATGTAGGATTTTCATAGGGGGTTCAATGAGAAGGATGAGGTTAGAGATATGCTTATGGTAAGCAGAACCATCAGCCCCTGGATAGAGCAAGTCGAATGCTGACTTGACCGACAAGATAGGCTTTGAGCTGTCCGTCATGCGCACCATATTTACCCCTAAACTATCCACAACCCAGACCTGACGGATACTCTGCCATATTTTTGTGACAGAAAGAATTTGTATCTCACTCACCCATCCAGCTGTGACCGATCGAGATCACAATCCTCTTCCTAAATATGGCAATGGTGGCACTCTTACACATAACTATGCGCCGAGCCTGGAATAATGCCTCTTTGCGATCCCACATATCTGCCAAAACCCGCTTCCTGCCCACACATCATGACGCCCATACCGCAAATAGTGTCCTTTCGAGTCAGAGCGCGTTCTGATCATTCTTGAGGGGTTATAATTACTTGTCCCAAATCAGTCGCTCCGGATCACAATCACAATTCCTCACGTCGACGTCGTAGACGAAAGAGACAAGTGAAAGCGCAGCGTTAACTTCACTTGACTCGTCCTCACGTCCCAAGATCCCCCCCATCTTTGCACGCCTGATATAGGTGTTATGGATGCACAATATCATATCTGGGCATCTTCCCTTTCCAGGCATTGTGACTCCGCTACGCGTGTTCGGATTTTGACCTAGCAACCATATGGAGGCTTCTTTGAACTCCAGTTACTACTGATGACTCATACGCTTGGGGATGGCCATTCTCATTCCATCCTGCTTGCCGATATTCAACCCGTCAAGTGGTGTTATCCATCTCACTGCTACGGTTTCGCCATTGGATTCAGACATCGCGTTGTAGGTTGCTACACGTTAACAAGTCAATAAAAAGGAGATAAATCCTGCAAGCTCATGTGCACGTCACGGCGAAGTGTTATTTTTTCAAGCGCTTATGTTTGGAAACAGCTTGGGAGACGGGTACGCATCCGGCGTGTGGGCGCAACGGATGCTCCTCATGCGACGCAGCAATTTCTCAAGTGTAATGCGTGGCTTGGTACCTGCACCTACGTAAATACGGTGAACACGATATCCAACTTGAATGATTTGCAAACTATACCCCTACAAAAACAGTACACGTGTTTTCATGGCCGACCGTCCACTTGATCGTAAGCCTTTGTACTTGCCGCGTTACCCATTCAAAGCCTGTTTCGCACCGAAGAAAAAACATCACCGCTGCCTCACTACCATTGTGGAAAAATTCAACATTCATATGAAACGCCAACACAAGAACGGCGGGCTCTTTATTGTTTCTTGATCTGGCAATAATGGACACGATGACGGATGACGATAGACAATAGGACTCGTCAAAAGGTCGCGGCACAGTTCACACGTGAGCGCGTTACATTCAAGGCGGTTGTCAGTTACTTTGAGGATCAGATTACCTGGAGCTTCTCATGGGACCATGACGGCAGGATTGACATCCGCGTTGCTGTCAGTTTGCAGATCTTGAGTGACATCAGGGATGAGAGTTTCAGGACTGTGATTCCTATGGATGTGATATACTCTGGGTAATGGCGTCTGGATTGAAATGATACATTGTGAGCCCCTACATTCTTGATCCTCGCAAAAGGGAGAATGATCCTGGACTCTCGGTGATGAACAGGGGGAAGCCTCGGTAATTACGGCGTGGGATGGGCGTGTGTTGTGAGTTGTGGGTTGTTGTATTGCTGAGTCATGCTTCTAGAACAGGCAGGTTGAGTCGTGGAAACGGCGTGCGATTAGATCAGATCTTTTGATTCTTGCCTCCTACCACCACAAGCCTCCCCCCTTCATTGTGTTTTCTTTCTACTTAATGTTCCCCTCTTTCTGATAAGCATGCCCTCAATCCTTGCTCCATCCCCACATATCGCCCTTGCAATGGTCTCCACGACAGATATTACCTCGGTTCGTTTTTTCTTTCCTTCTTTCCTTCTTCCATAGCGCCTCTAACACGACCCATTTAGCCCCTGAAACGTCTCAAATCACCCATATCCCTCCCAGACTCGTGTATGCGTTCTTCACCACAGGTTAGCCTTTTTTTTTTTTTTTTATACACCGAGGCACCCATTCAGACTTACCCTATACAGGCCCCCTGCACCTCACAGAGACGGCGCCCCAAGGCCGGCTCACATACATTGCGCCGCCGCCGTGCTCTATCCTCGCGCGTTGACTGCCGTGTCGACACTTCGCCACACATTTTCGACCAACTGCCATGGATAGCTGCCCTAGACTCTACCCCAGAGCATATCGATCCATGGAATATCGCGGATCTGTCGCTTCTAACCGACCCCTATATCTCCGATTCACCATCCTCGCCCCCAGGCCTTGGCCCTGTTCGTCGGAGAAAGTCTTCATTGCGCTCCAACCCCCTTGCCACTGAGAATGATAAGCATTCCGCCAGCGATGATAAGCTGGTGTGGCAACACCTCCGCCGCGATTCTCCCCCGCGTTATCCGCCCTCTGTACAAACACCAGGTTCCAAGTTTCACCCTTCCCGCGTTCTTTTCCAGCACCTTATGCCTGTATCATGCGACTTGTTACGGGACGACGAGCTCCCATTGTAACATCACTTTACGACGACCGTGACACTTCACGAACACTGCCTCTCATCGATGGTAAAGCCAAGCTCAGTGACCCAACACATTCATTATCTGTTTCAACACATCAACCGTCAATATATAAACTCATCTCGCTTCAAACGTCAACTCGAAATCTCCGCATCGTTCGCATCCACCCAATATCATCAAATCTGAATCTACTACCATACTCAATCACATCCACACTGATCCTCGCTTTCCCCTATCCAATCTCGTCCATTTAATTGCTGATTTATGCCTTCTGTTCGCGCAATCCCTGTCCTATCAGCATCTCATATTTTATTTGCTGTCCGCTTTCCCACCACTCTCTTTTGCTCAACAGCCCCAATGTACATTCGAATGGCTGTTGATTGCTGCATAGATTCTCTCTCATGTTGCCATCCGACGGACAACTACATGCTCTCGCATTGCATATGCTGACAACTCTCTCAACTTCGTTCACGAACCCCTGTAGTAGAAATGTACCCACCGTGTACTTGTAGTTATGTATTGAAAAAAGGGCTTGCTTTTGATGACGCGACGATTTGAAATAAGAGTCCGATTCAGCTACTTTCTCCCACTACACCCATGCCAGACTCCCGTGTTATCAACTTTGGCGCTGGCCCCTCTGCCCTCCCAGACGCTGTCCTCGAGGACGCCGGGAAGGCTCTGCTCAACTTCAACAACACTGGTATCGGCATCGCAGAAATCTCACATCGCTCCAAGGAATTTTCGACCTTTCTCAAAGAATTTGAGGCCCTCATCCGTGAGCAGCTTGATGTGCCCTCGACCCACACAATCCTGTTTGCGCAGGGCGGCGGCACCGCCCAGTTCTCCGCCGTCGTCCTCAACCTCCTCGCCCGCCACCGACTGCTCTATCCTGACCTCCCCGCCTCGGAGCGCATCCTCGACTACGTCGTCACCGGCTCCTGGAGCAAGGCCGCCGCGCAGGAGGCCCAGCGTCTCTGCCCAGGCGGCGCATACGGCACCGTGAACATCGCCGCCGACGCTCGGGCCTCCTCGCACGATGGCAAGTCCTTCGACAACATCCCCCCGCGCGCGGCATACGCATTCTCACCCGCACCCGCGCTCATCTACTACTGCGAGAACGAGACCGTCAACGGCGTGCAGTTCGCGCACGACGCCCCCGCCGGCCCCGCGTCCGCGTCCTTCCCGTTCGAGCTCCTCCCGCAGCACGCGCTACTGCTGCCGCTCGTCGCAGACTACTCCTCGTCGTTCATGTCGCGGCCCATCCCGCGCCTCGCGGACCACGCCGTGATCTACGCCGGCGCGCAGAAGAACATCGGTCCTGCGGGGCTCACGGTCCTCATCGTGCGGAACGACTGCATCGTGGACGTGGACGCCGCTGCGCGGCTCGGCGCGGCGCCCGTCCCGCTGGGCATGTCGTACAAGTCGCTCGCGGACGGCGGGAGCATGCCGAACACGCCACCGGTGCTCGCGATCTATGTCGCTGCACGCGTGGTGCAGCGGAACAAGAAGCTTGGAGGTCCGGCGTACTACGAGGCGCTGAACCGGAGGAAGAAGGATAAGGTGTACGGTGCATTGCGGGAGGGGGAGGAGCGCGGGGTGTTCAAGGGCCATGTGCAGGAGGGATCGGGGAGCTGGATGAATGTGGTGTTTGAGGTGCTTGGGGATGGAAAAGAGGCAAAGTTCCTGAAGGGCGCAGAGGAGAGAGGGATGGCCTCCCTTAAGGGACATCGGTGAGCATTATAAAATCAGCCTACTACTTCTCTGCCCAGCTCAATTTACTTCCCCCATTCCACAGATCTGTAGGAGGTAAGCCCGTGCCACCTCGCCTTTCAATGTATAGAATATCCTAATCATACATGTCTCCATAGGCATCCGCGTCTCGCTCTACAATGCCATCACAGAGGAACAGACGGATAAACTCGTTGCATACATGAAAGAGTTTATCGCGCAAGAGTCCGCCCCTGCAGAAGTTGCTGCTGCTGCTCCAGATACTACGCAGTAATGCTAGGATGTAACAAAGAAACAAACCACATTCATCTGTATTATTTCATAGTTCACCAGGTAGCAAAGAAAAAAGTTTTCAACAACTTGTATTGAGCCTCCGTTCCCTGTCTTCTGGTTGGAGTTCATACACATAGTATGAGCGGGATATAAAAATTAAATTCCTAAGAAGATACAACGTCACTTTGCCGGAGTGGTTAACGGGATCGCCTGCTACATCCTGTAGATCAGCGGTTGGGCTTTGCCCGCGAGTGTTCGAATCGCTCAGGTGACGACTTTTTGCTTTCTCACCGCTCACTGTTGCAACTCGGTCGGTGCCCTTTTTACCTTTTAGCGGTTTGCTCCTTGTCGCGGTGGACTTCGGTGATATTCGAGATATGAGTAAATGCTGGCCATTTTCCACAGCGCCAGTCTCGACTGAGTTAGTATTGAATGAGATGCGCACGGTTTTCAGGGGACCCTCATTGTCATGTTGCGTTGTAGCCGGGTTACAAAAAGATGCAAAATCTAGCTGCCCCAGTGAGGCTCGAACTCACGACCTTCCGATGGTAATGTTAGTTGTAACAGTCGGACGCTGTGACCAACTCAGCCATGGGGCACATGTTTAGGGCGTAATTTGATATTTTAAGTAGCGCTATTGCGTCTTGACAGGTCATGCTTTTCTTCTCAAAACCGGAGAATGTGGTATGCAATTCTAAATAGTGCAGTAGGATATAACATAGAATGTCTGTAGAATCACGGGATTAGGGTTCGACCAGGGTCAGATTATTCGGGGGCAAAACGACGATCGCTACCCAGACCCCATAGGGACAACAAATGTACTCCTGCCGCCTCTAGGAAGCACGAGCACTTTTTGCGCACCATGTACTTGATACGTTTCGGTGCTGGGGACCGCCATTGACCCCATGGTCATTTGGCCGCCCTGCGGGAGTGCTGCGACAGTAACTTTTGGTAGTGGAAGCTCGCCGTGGTGCAAGGCGATCACGGTGAAGGCGATGGTATGCGTTCCATTGTTCTGAGGTCAGGTAGGTTGAGACATTTGTGTAATTGATCACAAGACGAAATCACGCACTGTTGCGGGAAATTCTCCGCGCTTAGGACCGCTTATTAGCCAGTCGCGGGCCATGTCTTCGATGTTATATCGCATAGCAAATTTGCGACCTTTATCGTTAGCACTGGCTCCCCAGTGGAAAGACGTGTGTATTGTGAGTGTTGCGGAGGCTGGTTGTCCAGCGTATAAAGAAAGCTCCTCTTCCGGTTTGTCATTGGTGGAATACTGCGTTGGGCTGAGCCTGACGGTGGCGGCGGCGACGATCTGAGGTGGTTGATAAGTTTGAATACACGATGTGGGCAGGCTTGAACTAACATCCATATTTGGTACGTCCACAGGTATCCGAATCTCTCGCCATTTCCCTTCTGCCGAACCGGGGTATCTATGTTCGCTCAGTAGCTAGACCATGTTTGAGGCACTGAACGCTGTTGACAAAGTAGGCCATACCTTCCGAGCCTTTTCCAATAGGTCTTCGACTTCGGGATTCGTGTTGGGGATTTCTGGTACAATAAGTTCACCTGTGATACCATACATTTCGACCCAAGCAGCATCACGTTCCAGCGCTTCGACTAGTTTGCTGACGAGGGTGACCCGAACTTGCTGAGATTGAAGCGGCTCCTCTAGCACCAGCAAAATCTTGACTTGTTCCTCGATCAATGACTCCACCTCTATACTTAAGTCAGTGACTGAATCTCCAAGAGCATGGAACCCCAACCTTCACGAAGCATGCGATACTTTATCCGCAAGTTGAGTGAGTCTCGAACTGTTGCTCTGGTTTGAAAAGTGCTTCTGGCCATTTTAAGGATTGACATACTGGGACCATTCGTTGAGTTTAATGCAAAGAGGAAGTTCGCAGGTTGCAGAGGAGTTACTGTCTAATGAGAATATAAGGTCAGCCTTAGACTTCGCAGATTAGTGTGTTTATGCAGACCACTGTACCGCGATTCCTTGACGAACATGATTGTATGCTCAATCCGTCTATATCCCCATCTGGAGTGTCAAGAATGGCATCAGATATTCGAATGTGTTGGTGACTTGTCGTGGATACAGTAAACTTCGTAATGAGTCTAAGTGAAATCTCAATAGGTGGCGGATTGGATAGGAGGTTCTGCGAAGGCTACCTTGTTCCTCGAAAGAAATCTTCAACATTAACGGCGATAGGGAGCATTGTGACCAGTGTTCTCGACATCATGATGCGTCGAACCAGGTCGGGTTCCAATTCCGTGGTATACTCGACTTCGAATGTCACTTTCTGTGGTTGAGAATGAGCTATCCACCTTCACACATGAATACAATTCATACCATTGTTTGCAGAGAAGTATTAGAATGAGGAACCAGGATGGAAATTGTGGCGTCGTGATCGATGTTATTAAATACGATGCTATCTTCACTCTCCTCAAGGTCATCACTGTCCTGATCTGACTTCATTGATCAGTTGGATCCAGTTACTCCACCTCCTACTCACCTTCATCAAGCTCTATATCGCGATATTTAAAATCTACACCCGGAGAAGTCATTCGAATACTGAGCTTCATGATATCATTTCTCCCAGTTGTGAGCATCACCATCACCATCGGTGGCTTGCCTAATTCAACTATGCAAAAATGTTAGACTCATGACGCTCGCACAAAACAATAATATATATATACTGCGGTCAGACTGAGCGATTTGCAAATCCAAGGCAAGTGGGTCTTGGGGAATGCGGATTAGTGCGGGGAGTTTGCATTTGGCCAGAGAGGAAACTCTTTTCGAGCCTTTCTGGTTCGCCCATCGGAGTACCAGCCGTGACACCCGTACTTCACTAGAGTCCAATAGGTATGTACCAGCAACTGAATTCTGACCTTTCGGTGAGGCGCGATACATTTGGCATGAGTGACACTGTCACTTACAGGACAAAACAACGCCAACCTCATTTTCCCTGGAGGAAAATCGCTCGTGCATGCGCTGAATCGCAACTTTTCTGAATCGCGCCCTGTGAGGCTAACATTAATTTGATCCGCCGGAAAAGGCTGTAACACAGTCAGTGGGATCATGATGGGTCATGACTGAACTTACACAAGGGAGATTATTTTGTATCGTAACGTCGAGAAGGGCACCATCCTGTGTTTCTGCCAAGCGAGCATCGTTTGCGACGATGATCGATATTGCTGGATGGTCTGGATGGGCGAGGTCTATCAGAAGATCAGGATCCGCTGCATTTGGAACAAAAACAAAGGAGCATGCCAGAATTGAGTTCAGAAGCAGCAGCTTTCATTTCGGTTATGAGGGCGGAAACATATTCAACTTTATCCTCTTCGTGCATCAACAGTGCTTCCCCTCTATTATCAACATATGTTTTAAGGAAAGAGAGGAATATGTGAATCCATTCCGCATCTTGGGGTTGATTCATCTTGTGGCGTGTGTCAAGAACATTTGAAAGCATAAACGATTCAAGCGATGTCCACATATGTGGGGCATAGTGTGCTGGTAACGATGTATATGTCGTAAGAGCTGATGAATGTCGTTGGCGATGTCTGTGTTGTGGTAGAGTCAGCGCGAACCCTCG
Organism: Phaeolepiota aurea; assembly: GCA_036937095.1. Lineage (NCBI taxonomy): Eukaryota > Fungi > Basidiomycota > Agaricomycetes > Agaricales > Squamanitaceae > Phaeolepiota > Phaeolepiota aurea. Next base: position 18,782 of record JASFDG010000054.1, read on the forward strand.
CACGTTAGAGAGCACCTACAAGTCTAAGGATGCTAGACTTCCATGCAGCTTCAAGGCGAACTTATTTCGCCCCGCTTTCGTGTATAGGTCAATTGCGCGATTTGACACCCTGATGTATAGATCGTAGAATGCGGCGCGGTCATTAATCACTCCGAGGAGTTCGTTATTGCTGATAGTGATGCTCGACCTTGAAGTATATGATCTCGGCGATATAGCGAAGGGAAATCTAGAAGGTAGATGTTCCACGTGAACACCTATCACATCAAGCTGAACGGAGAGTTTAGAAGGTATCTTTCGGACGCAATGCTAACCCTACCTGATTACGCGCTAACTCATAAAGCTCCGCCTTTCCTGCGTTGACGGAAGGCGCTTTTGACGGATCTTGGGCATACAAATTGGTCCAAGAGTTGCACTGATCGACTGCACTAAGAGCAGAGGAGTATATCCAAGATTCGATGAAAAATAGAGGGAGTTTACTCTGTTCCATTGTAATAAAGACAATCAATAGACCGAAAGCAAGCGGTAAATGTGAGCATACTTCAACATCGCGCAGGCGGTTTCCAAATGCCCCAAGGAACGCCCCGACCTTGGTAGGAATGTCATGAATACGACCCATTTTGGCAAGGAGTTCACATTGACGCGCTAGCGTGTACGTGCGGATATCGAAAACAGAGATCGTATTCGCGAGGATAAGATCCCTGTATGATTTTTTGGTCACGGAGAGCAGGGGAGACGAATCGTCGCGAGGTCCAGCATTGATTAGGCTCCCAAACCATGACATACTCCGCTCGCGCCAAATGCGGTGAAAAGACGCCCCAAGCTCGTCGTATTGGAGCAGTGATTCATCAAATAAATTCATGCCCTCGAATGATGTCGCAAGGCTTTCCTATGACTTGTTGATATCAAAGATTTGACTCTAATTCCACAACAAAACACACCTTTAGAATAAAGAAAGTGCAGAAATTCCAACCAGGCATCTGCTGCTGGCTCTCCGAGCGTCTGACCTCTTCTTGACGCTGAGCAATAACCGAATCAAAAGCGTACAGTATGCCTTCTTTCGTTTTGTTAATAAATTCAGCCCAGGCGAGGGGGTTTTCAACGCCAGCATTCCAGTTCACCTGTACACAGCTAGCCCATTTGAACTTGGTGAATCACATGAGGAGATTTTATGGTACACACCGGTCGCGTTTATCGGAGTTGAAGTCTGTCCTTAACTTGTCCAACACGGTACCCTTCATTTGGAAGAAGTTTCCAGCTGGGGCACGGGTAGTTTCTGGTCGTATGATTTGAACAATTAGCCAGTCCTGATGCTTTCTTGAAGATACGCTATTATGCCATTCTTTGATTTGTCGTTTGGATATATTCCGGTAGTTTTCGAGATCAGTATCCTAAGTTTATATCGAGTTGATGAGAAAATGAGGTTAATAAATAGGTGATACTGACTTCACATGGGAATACGTATATGTGCAACAAGGGCTTGTCCAGCAAAGTTCCAGGAATTTGAGAGGTATGCTCGTCGCGCACGCTATCCAGAGAAACCAATGTAACATCAAGTTCTTGAATAGTCCTGACAGAGGATTTTGAAGCAGATTTCCAGTGTATATTACGGAGGGGAAGTTGGCTTAATACGGCTGCGTGGACTTTGCTCCAGTTCTGTGAGACGAGGAAGTGTGGGGGAGCAGAGAACGAGACCAGCACGCGTTGAGGTGGTGATTGTGAGGGAGGAACCATGTAATCTTGAGCTGGTTTCGGCGAGTGTAATGGAAATCCTCCAAGTAGGGTTGTGCAATCTTTGCAGGTGATCAATAATTAGCGATCGTGAGAACTTGCAAACTTTTTTGCTCAAGCTTTCAGGCTCATCCAAACCTCTCCACGAAGATGCCAGGACCAGAGGAAGCGACGACCTCAAAATCCCCAGAACCGAGCGAAACAACTTTCAAGTCTCTGGGTCTGATACAACCCCTCCTCGATGCCCTCGACCAAGTTGGATATAAAATACCAACAGACATCCAAGTCGAATCTTTGCCCCATGCATTAGAAGGCCGTGATATTATCGGTGTGGCCTCCACAGGATCTGGAAAAACCGCAGCCTTTGCGCTCCCTATCCTACAAAAGCTATGGGAAGAACCGAAAGGCCTTTTCGCGTGCGTGCTTGCCCCAACCCGTGAATTGGCATATCAAATATCGCAGCAGTTTGAGGCCCTTGGATCGGCCATGGGGGTTCGATGTGCTGTGATTGTGGGGGGTCTAGATATGCCTACTCAAGCGATTGCTCTCGCGAAACGCCCACATATCGTCGTTGCTACACCAGGCCGTCTGAACGATCATCTAGAAAATACAAAGGGCTTCAGTCTACGAAATATCAAATTCTTGGTGTGAAGCGATGCTAATATGTAATGCTCTTGAGATGCTAATGAAACATTTAGGTTATGGATGAGGCCGATCGCCTTCTTGACATGGACTTCGGGCCTATCATTGATAAAATTCTCAAAGTCATACCCAAGGAACGCACCACCTATCTTTTTTCCGCAACTATGACAACGAAAGTTGCCAAACTCCAAAGAGCAAGTTTATCAAATCCTGTTCGGGTAGAGGTTTCGTCAAAGTAGGATTGATCAAGCTATACTATACCCCACCCAAGCTTACCTATCATTTCAGATACCAAACCGTATCAACTTTGCTTCAGTACTATCTGTTGATGCCATTGAAAGACAAAGATGCCTATCTCGTGTATCTGGCAAATTCACTCGCCCAGAATTCTATTATTATTTTCACTAGAACCGTGAATGATGCCGCCAGGTATATTAATTGCCTCCTCAATCGACAACTATCTGACTTGGTTTTTTTTACCACAGGCTTTCTATCATTCTGCGGACACTTGGCTTCCCAGCTGTTCCCTTACATGGGCAACTGAGCCAAAGTCAGCGATTAGGAGCATTGGGCAAATTCAAGAGTGGAGGGCGCCGTGTTCTCGTAGCGACAGATGTTGCCAGCAGGTGCGATCTATTGTCAACCTAGGTTACACTATATTTAATACCACCCCAGAGGCTTGGATATTCCCTCAGTAGACGTTGTCATCAATTTCGATATCCCAACACACTCTAAAGATTACATTCACCGAGTAGGACGTACAGCACGTGCTGGCCGCGCTGGCAAATCCATAACTCTCGTAACGCAATACGACGTTGAACTTGTGCAGCGCATCGAGCAAGTGATTGGCAAGAAAATGGAATTATGGCCGACGGACGATGAGGAGATCGCGCTGCTGAAGGAGCGAGTGAGCGAGGCGGGAAGAATTGCGGCGAGTGAACTTCGGGAGCAGGGCGCGAAAGGAGGAGGGCGGAAACGCAGACGGGAAGGTAATGGAGGAAGAGACGACAGGGACCGGGATGATGATGTTGTAGAGGCGGGCATGCCCATAAGGCCCAAGAAAAAATCAAATATGAAGCGGTGAATGATTTGTCTATCACCTTTGTACATTCGCTACTTGGTACCCAAATAATCTGGCCAGGCTTGACGTTTACCTACCTTGCTCATTTCATGAACATCAAATCCGATCGAAGTATGTATTTGGTTCCGTTTTCTACCCTTGATCCTTCATGAAGCATGCATTCCTGCCCGTGCCTTGATGGCGAAGTTATCATGGCATCCAGAAAATGATATTCGAGATGTGCACTTACCGATGTAGCAACGCCGTTCCGCGGGTGAGAGGAACGGAAATTGTTTCCCGTGGTTTGCCTCTTTCCTCTTTATAAAATACCGTCTTCCGAAAGACTTCAACGACCATTCTCAACAGCTTAATTATGACTTACCTCACCACCCTCCACGCCATCTTCTACCCCCGTCAGATAAACCAGTAATGTCCATTCCGATTTGGCACCGGTCAACGGGTCTCGAACAGAGTCATCGTAGTGAGCTCTGGGGGGACCAAACTTTGTCAGTGATCTATGGTAGGGAAGAAGGTCTAAAATGCGCAGATACTGACCCAAAATGTTGAGAAGGGGTATATTTATACAGGCGGATATTGCTATTGAATGAATGAGGTTTCCGAGGCACGTCAGAGTTCGCCCGTCTCGACGAGGTTGGGTATTGGAATGAAGGTAGATGGGGTGTCAAAAGACCATGTAATTTCTGCGCAAACTCCAAAGAGGTAACAGAGAATCGATCTGGGTCAGTTATTTGTTTAGTGACTTACAGAACTCAAGAACTCCACGAATCTCGGGCACATACGATTTATCCTCACAGCCTCTCCACGCTTCTTTGGTGGAGTCAGCTCAAGCGGAAGACCATCAATGAATTTCACATAAGCCTTGCATTCTGCGGGTGAAATAAAGTCCTATAGCGAGTATGAGTGCTTGTCAGCGCAAGAGAGTCAAGCAGACGTGCATAGATCACGAGTATTTGGTCCTCGAGAACGGTGCGACATTCTAGCTCAGCCTTTGGTGAAAGCTCTGGAAAGGTAATCGAGACGCTAGGTTGTCTAGCACTAGAGCCAGCAGGGGTTGCTGTTTTTGGGGCCGACTTTTTCTTCGCCATGCCACTGGGTCCAGATGAAAGTGAGCAGCACACAGCTTAATGTCAATGCCTTCAATTAAATTGTGACCCAAAATTAGAATACATGCTTTGAGCGACACATTACACTATGTTTCTCCACCTGCATCTCTATGGATTCCTCAAGTTGGGTCCTCGGCTATGTGAACAGGTAGAGAATATGCATGTTTTCAATTCCTACTACGTTTTGGCTGCCGTTTTGCACTTCTATCAACAGAAGCGCCGTGACCTGCTGCATCACCACACCAGACTCCAAGCAACAACAGTACGTTTCCAGCTAGCAGGATGCCAGACGAGGAAGGGGTTGATGGGAAAATGTTCCACGCGTACTCAATCCCAAGAATCAGAGCAATTCTAATTTATATCAACATATGCATGATGCGGTTTCATTGAACGAGACACCCACTTCACAACGGTAGGATATCTAGTCCTCCATGCAAGGAATGGGGTCTGTTGCGCGTACCAGGAATAGAACTGGTAATGGAGCGACCGGGCAAACAGGATACCAATCAGATTGGACGTGAAAAGGACCGTTGCAACGTCTTGAAGAAAGAGTTCAATGAGTCACTACATATTAATTGAGATGTCCCTTGCAAAGAGGACTCACAATCAGGCGTAACCGGAGAAAGAGCAGCGGATAGCCACGGCCTCCGGATCCCACGTCCAAGTACGGCCCAGACACTTCCATCTGGTTTGCACCATCTAAACAACCCAAAGGCGACCAGCGTAGCTGCATGCCCTATCAGTAAGGAGACGGCCCAACGCGAACCCAAGAACGTTTCTTCATCCACAAATCTCCAGTTCACGGTCCATTTGTACAAAAAGATGCGTCCTAGATCGAACGCAGAATGAAGATAAGCACGGGGATCTTCTCTCAAAAATGGGATGGCAAAGAGAGCTTGGGTGACGATGATGGTTATCATGTGAAGAAGTGTGTAAAACAAGCCTCGACGCTTGAAAAGTATCACTAGGAGACCGGGTAGATATAGGAGGACCGACATTTTGACGGAAAGCGCGGCACTGCCATTACATCTTACAGTGAGCCCCAGGGTTAATTTCTAACTTATATAACACACCTAAAAAGCATTGTGCCTGTGTCGTCGAACCCATTCTGATACGCAAATATTGCGGCTTGCACTCCAAGCACCGCCCAGCAATCATTGAATAGCCGCAACACAAATATAGAATGGAGGCGTTTGCTCAAAGGCAAGAGTAGAAGTACCCAGTTTGGTACCTTGCCAGCCTGGCGATAGATGGTGCACGACAGCACGAGGGTCGCTAGATACAGTAATCCATAGATATGCTGGGCCAGCCGCACATTGGCTCCTGAGTCAGTCAAAGAGTAGAGAATATCGTGGATGCGAAGATGTCCTGCAGGATATCTGGGCATATTAAGACACTCTCGCATGGTTGCGAGCTTCAGGAGAACTCACACAACAGGTCCTGTTGGCCCCGCAATTAGAGTATAGTTGCGTTGGCCTTTGAGATAAACCTCGGTTTGCATCATATATGTTTCCCAATCGATTTCGGTGTCTGGCAGTCGAGGTCAACGATGATGATTTCGACAGTCAAGAATGTCACTTTACATGGGACAAACTTGATGATGAGTTCAGTGAGTATAGCATCGCCGGTTACAATCAGGACCGCAAGGGCCCAGAAGTATTTCGGCCTAAATAGAAGAGATTGCGCCAGCTGAATGGGCTTCCGAAACGCACTCATTGGCGAGCACATGTGTTCAATGTTGTCACAGTGGGAAGCAATATCATGATGATGCCATCAAGCCTAACTTTTGCCCCTGATGTATTCAAGTCGAGAATCTCATACCTCTTTGAGGAGGTACACTAAAAAGAAAAGGATTCAAAAAATCGCAGAAAAATCAGAAAAAATTTGAATCCATAAACCCATTCAAGCCATCTGTGTATCTATTGATGGTTGAAACTGCCTTGAGGACATCACGTCGGTTTGGACGAGGCCCATTCGGTTTGTTTATCTTTTTTGAAAATTTAGTGAGACCTTTCTTAAGAATATCAAGAGGTTTTGAGGGCTTGGAAGGACTCGTAAAAGGCCGTGGTGGTCATCACTGTGTTGTGCCACTGGTGAATTAAAATTCTTGACCATATAACTCAGGGCTAAGTCTAATACAGTAGGTAAACCTATGGATTTTGGCCGAGGAGGGGTATGAGGTATGTGTTATTGCAGACCTACAAGTTTTACTGTACAACTCCTTGCCCGCCGAGTCAGTGGACCAGTAAGGCTGTGGCATTTGAGGGGTCATCTAACGTATGGGATACAGTGGTTTTGACTGTAGTAGAATATAGAATGTTTTCCTGAAACATGGAATAGTCTGTGTAAACCCTCCATTCACAAGATATGGGCTGCCACCACAAGCAACATCCCAGGAATCCATGCATCAAGAACTTGGAGCCATCTGTTGTTTGAGGCCGCTGATGATAGTTTGTGTAGTTTCTCTTGTGGCTCTGCGTCTTTCTTCACAGTGGATGCTATCAGTGCCTCCGCTGCCCCTAATCCCTGTGCGAATCCGACATTGTACATTGGTATCGTGTTATTCGGTATCAGCCCAGGACCATGTTCCTTGATCTTGTCCACAGTATACTGTCCAACAAAGCCCAATCGCGAAAGTTTGTGTTTGGCAAACGTCCTTGCAGCAGAAAATCCATCCGTGAAGCCTTGAGTAGCTGATCTCTGATGAGGTGTTTGGCCATCTGTCTCGTTATTGACATCGCGCCCCAGGTGGATCGCCTCGAACCTGCGACGTTGGATAGTGCCCTTGGTTATATCGTCTCTCCATAGTGATGCGTGTCTGCCAGGTAATGTTCTAGCGGCATTGTCCAACGCCACAAATGCTCGGTTGGTATCAATCGACAGAGCATGAGAATAGCTGAAGAAAGTCTGAGGAAGAACGGTCCCGACCGCAGCAAGAAAGCACCAATCGGATTGACAATCTTCTTTCTTATATGCTAGGATAACCGGTGTTCAATGTATGTAAGTGATTGTCAGTCTTAAACTCACACCAAAAGCCCCATCCCGCTGTGTCGTTCGTATAGATTTCCATCTGCCCCGTGCAGAAGCTTTTAGTAGCCTGAGCTTTATCGAGTTCGCCGGCAAGGCTATCATTGGTTAGGCTGCAAGACCACTCGTGCACGACGATATTTCCACGCTGGCGGGTAGCAGAGGTCTTTAAATCGTCAGAGATCGAGGTCTGGACGTCCTGAGTGTGCTGAGTCGCGGCCTCCACCTGGTCCGATGGCGTAAAAACAAAGTATGAATGCGTGTCTTCGACGACGAAGTCCTTCCTATTGGCAATATAATCGCTGAACATTCGCAGATTGAAGGCATCATGAATATAGAATGGCATCTTCAAGGCGGCGGGTGTAGCGGCCCTCATTGTCGAGATGGCTCTGTCATCTATTAAGTGCCCAGTTTACCGAAACAGAACTATAAATGCATATTAGAAGACCCACAAAATTGCGGCAGAATAGGGTCGTTCCAAGGCTCATTCAGAAGTTGGATACCGACAACGTTATTGACAGGTGCCAAATTTTGCGCCAAAAAGACGAGGCAGTCGATAGTCTTATCCATATAGTCTTGACTCGCGAACAGACCTATTTCTCCGCCCGATTGTCCAGAATGTGGCTGCCCGTTTTGGCTTCCTGGCGCTCCGTGAAAATCAATGAGTACGCCGATTCCAGCTTGGGCCGCCCAGTTGATAGCGCGCATCACCCTAGGCCAAGAGTTCTGATAGACCTCAGCCACGTCGCCAAAGGGCGTATCCTGTACACAGACTGATCCGAGACTCCAGTAACCAATGGGGAGGCGGACGGTGTTGATCCCGATACCAGCGAGATAATCGAAATCAGTCTTGTTGATGAAAGTGTCCCAGTGATGTTCGAGAACGGCGCGTGCTGATTGCCTTGAATCGCAGCCAGATGCTATATCAAGTTCGGCATTGCGGTGCGGTCCAACGGCGCCTTCAAAGACGGAAGGGGTCATCCATCTCTCGTGTACAAACCTGGAAGGCCTTGGGTTGAGCGTCGTTCTCGTGATGTTATCCCTGATGACATACCAGGATCCAAGATTGACCGATTGTTGGCGCCGATAGCGGTAGATAGAGGCCAATTCTTCACTGAAAGGCGCAAAAGTCTGGTCGCCGATAGGCGGAGCCACATAGAATGCCATTGGACAAGAGATATTTGAGATAGACCCGACTTCAGGAGCTTGTTTGGCATAGTACAGTCCTTGCTGACCCTTCTCTGCCGTATATTGGCGGGAAGATCCCGTCGTGTCAGGCGAGGTATTTCGTCGCCCTCGCCTCAAGCTCAGCATCAGCAGCAAAGCAGAAAAGCTCATACAGCCTGTGTTGACCATTAGAAGCCCAGGGAAAGAGTGGAAGATTAGTTGATGGATGATGGAGCCAGTTGTTCTGGGATCTTAAACAAGAGGCTGACGGTTGCAATTGGCGTGGAGCTAATTGAATTTTATTATGTATGCTACTGGCAAAGGTGAGTCCGTAAATGTTATGTTGTATATGTATTGCTTGACTGGTTGGTTGGGGAATAATGGGCTATGCATAAGATGAAGAACACAGGAATATAAGATAGAAGTTTCGACCAATTTTAATGGCCAATGAAAGGGCGAAAAGCGGGAAATGGACGTGCACTACGTTCCAATCTCTTCCCGACAAAGTCGTCGCAATTTTGTATCACCAAGCATTCTCTCCCCCGCTCCGCGAGAACCGTTACATTGATTGGTACAAGCGAAAGAAAACAGTATCGGATGGAAGGCGTGGCGACAAGGTAACAAGAGGCATTGATGCATGGTAGCAAGGGCCACCTTGAGCATAGCACTAAGGCTTGCGAAACTCGCACAGCACAGTGTAGATTGTGTTGAACGCTGTGTATATCTCCTCCCTGACCTGAAGGCCGCGAGAAAGTGTCAGCGGATGGAATCAAACAGGTTCCATTGCTCTTATCACCAAGGACGTCTCCACCAATGATGGTGGTATCGTCCAAAAACAGGGTAAAGCATCATCTCAAACGAGTATGGCTTTCCCGATCAGGCGACGAAAGAAAATGAAACGATGTTCACCTTGGCACCAGTCAAGACAATTTTGCCCGATACAAAGATCAGAAGCACCACCTTCGGCTTGATCATGCGATAGATTAAACCAGGGAATAGCTGCAGAGAGATATTAGTAAAGTTAAAGCACGCGCCCATGAGACTGACCTCAGGTTCATAGCTGCTGAACTGTCCGTGACTGTACGCCAGACCCTCCAAACGAATGGGAAATTTGACGTCGCAACTGCCGACGATGTTCTGGATCTTAAACTCTGAGAATTTGGCATCGAATCCCAGCTTCTGGACAATGCGGGCGTATTTGCGGGAAGCCAATCGCGAATCATCTTCAGATTTGGCACCCGTCACGACCATCTTGCCTGATGCGAAGATAAGAGCCGTCGTCTTGGGATCACGAATACGCATGATCACAGCAGCGAAACGCTATATCAACGGGAACAATCGAACAGTTCGATTTGCTCCATGTGAGAAAAAAAGTCAATACCAACCTTGGGATTATATTCGGCATTTCTTGCATGCAACGCGATCGTTTTCAGGTCCAAGCGGCAATCGAGATTAACAGTTGCGACGATGTTCTGGAGGGTGGGCACGATTCCTTCGACAGCGGTGATGTGTTGCTGTTCGAGGGTGAGTGGTGCAGGAGTAGAGGGAACAGGGGTAGATGGGCCCGCCACGGCATTATTTTGCACAGCAGGGGGTGATGGTAGTGACTGTGCCTTATCCTGTGGCTGGGTGAAGGATTTCGACAAAGGCGATGGCGCGGGGAGCGCTAAACCATTCGATGGTTGAGGGAGGTATGGATTGCCACCGGGCAGTGCTAGGCCATGTTGTGGCTGCTGGTACTGAGACTGTTGCTGATGTTGGTAAGGCTGTTGCTGCTGTGCGGATACATTGGAACGACCAAATGTGATTTGACGAGCAGGCAAAGCAAAAGACATCAGCAAGGATAAAAAAAATTTGATGGCGTGGGAATATCTTGGGGGAAGGAAGGGCGAAATTGAGACAGCGAAACGCGTCCTTTATATATGTGTGAAGATTCAAACTCCGCCATTTGAGTCATCCGCACCTTACGTAAACCCTTCTCTTTTGTTCAGCCTACATCGGGCGCCAAACCCCTGCCCGTCGCCCTTTTTCTCGACAAGAGGGTCCCACTGCTGCTCACTACCTTCTCCTCGTCGACGCCGTCGTTTACATGCGTTCGAATGCCTGAGGAATACAAGAATATCTCATATATGCTATGTATTCCCCCTGACAACCACAATCAAGCCTGACGACCGGGCTTTTCAGTCAGCCCCCGTTCACCAATCCGCACGTCCTCTTCATCATCCTTATTCACTGATGAACATTCGCTCACATCTCTGTTGGCCAAATTCCACCCATTTCACCATCCTCCAAACACCCAAGTGTTGTGTATCTTCTGATTTCTATTTGGGGCATCTCCATTCTCGGCATCTACCGGTGCAACACGTTTCCTGACCCGCTTTGCATGCCTCATGCACGCGTCAATGGTGAGGCTGCAATGTTCTATTCACAGGTCGGAGGGCTACTTATAAGCAATCCATATTCTTCCTACGGTGTGGCATGATGGTTGTTTCCATTCATCATGGATGTTGATAAGATGCCAAGGATAACTTTGATCTTCTTTTATCCAACCCATTTGACCATTTTGGGAAACTGGCGTTTTTGCGGCTTTTACACCG